>JAOVYW010002395.1:3770-15130 GCA_025775045.1 Hiodon tergisus
TTTAGGATATCTGCCAGGCACATCTGAGTTCCACATGTGTGGGTACTTCTGAAGGCTGAAATGGACTGACATTTCCTCTCACCCTTTCATCGGACCGCTTGAAACATAGGACTTGAGTGTAGGTTCTCCTACTACATGACGATCGATGGACAAATCCTTCTCAGTGGATATTTGAAGGAAGGGGGAATAAAGGTCAGCTTTAATTTATTTTTATTTTTTTATGGTCAGAAAGTTCCAAAACAAAACATTTGTTCAGTATCTATTTCATACTTTCCAATTTCAGACTTTTCATGATGGAAGTAGTGGATTTTTTTTTTTTCCCCCCCAATGTGGAGATGCCTTTGGATCAAACCATTGGCCTGACCTTTAGGCGAACAGTGGAAAGGCATGGGTGTGTACCATCTGGGGAAAACCATGGGTTAGAACAAATTTCCGTCCTGTTGACTGGCTAATTGCCTGATGTGATTGTGAATTAAGCGCCATCCCATTCGCTCCAGGGAAACTCCTATGTCCCGTAGACCTCACAGATATCTCTGTATCCAGTTTGAGAGTTGCCTTTTGGATCGCTTGTTGCAATAACACGTCCACTGTGGCAGCGAGCGTTTCACAATAGTGGACTTTGTAAGCAGTGCTCCTGACCCCGATGGAGGTAATACTTTGTGATAATATTATATGTTTATTAATCGCTCTAAATTTTTAATCTTACAGAATGCTGGGATTTGTTTTACGTTTGAAAAGTTTTCCAGCTGTTAATACCAAAAAGTACCTAAACCCAGTTCCCTTATTTTAATAATAAACCGAAGGTCTGTGTTACTGGTAAGGTGATAAGTCCCGTTTAGCCCAATGCCGTTTATGTCGACTAAACTCTGGATAAGAAAATACGTACATTTCAACAAGCTGCTGATATGGGTGATTAAGACGTTGTGTATCATACTGTGTTTTAAAAAGTTACATTCTCATTGTTAATCACAGTAAGTGTTGTCTTATATTTGCATAAACAAATACGTTGTTACATTCAATATATCATTAATTATTTGAAAAGAACAATGTTGAGGATATCGGAGAATGGGCGTGTTATGAATAATTCAGCCTCCCCCCCCCCCCTCCCTCCACAAGGTCAGTGGGTGCAGAAGGCCGGGCTTTTCGGTCTCCTCTTCGTCGCATCCTCAAATCAAAATAAAGCGCGTGCAGATGTGGCTGGGGGAGTTGAGAGCCGGCAGAGAAAGGACCGGTCTGAGTTGCGTGCAAGTGCCGTTGAGGCTGTGATGTAGTCATTCTCCGGTTGGAGCCGAGGTGGACACTGCCTTTACGTGCACCGTGGAAGGGCCCTGTTAGGGTTAGATTGTGCGTTTGCTTTGGCGTCTGACATCTGTCGAGAACACGGCGAAAAGCCTGGACGCCAGAGATTTCTTAACTCGTCTATTTTTGAACTCAGCCTCCGGAGTGCTTTGAGGGCTGGGTTCCACCGCGGATACAGACATAGCAATGTATAAAAAAAGCGGACGTTCAAAACACAGACCGGTTTTTCTGTGATATCATTGGGTGGCAGCTTATATAGGAGGTTCGAACCGTCTATTAGGTTATTTAGTCTTTATCTGCTGTTTATATTCACAACTCTTGTTTTTGCTATCGTGTTGAACATGTCTTGAGTAAAAATATTGGACGGAGAATATGACAGTAAGTATGTTATTATTGATTAACGTGCTGTTTATTTCTTTGCTTTGTTATTTATAAATTGTTAATAAATGTGTCCGTTTGATATTATCTTTTAAGGGCGTTAGAGTAGGAACTAATTTGTCTTTTATTCCGGCGTTCTTTCGTTTTCATGCAGCAAGATTTGGGTGTTATGAATGGACACGATGCTGTTAATATTGGTGACTGTACTAATTCAATTGCTTCAGTCAGTCGTTGAAATTAGAGGCTAACGAGTGGACTGTAGTATCCGCGCTAGTTTTGTTATGATCATAAAGATCATTATTGACGGTTATGTCGTTCCTGTACAGTTGCCGGGTGGGTGTTACGTATATTAGGTTTCTCCTAGGACTGTTTTTGGAACATTACATCATTTTGGGATGAATGACTTTGCATTATAATGGTCAGGGTTAAAAAATAAATAAATTCAATTGAATTAAATCTTCCTAACATGATGATAGCGTTTAAATGTACAGTTGCCACCTATATTAATTGACCAGCTGCTTTGCATAGCAACTTCGACGCCCGCGCTGTAGATCGGGTTCGATAGGAACACGACGAGGTAAAACATTAAACACTCGGGGACGCTGCATGCAGCTAACACTCAGTGATGTCGACGTGACACTGAAATTGTGGATGGGTTTTAGTTCGTATCGTTTGTTTTTCGTTTCTGGGGAGAAATATTATGCAAGCCACTTTATCTCTCGCGATGGGGTTCTGTGCAGCTGTCAGTTTTCATGCATGTATGCCAAATGCTGTGTTTATACGCGGTGGGGGTTTTGGGTTAATCCTGAGTGGATAAGCCGAAGCGGGTCCCACATCTGATACAGCGTTCTCTTATCTGAATCACGTTTAATAATTACTCACCAAAATAGGAAAATTACTTGACAGGAAATAATCGATTTTCACAGGCGTGAGTCCTCGGATAAATGATAGTTAGTACGTGAAAGGTTTCGGGCATTAAGTTACCTCTCTAAACAGTCGTTGCCCTTTTAAGGAGTCGCGCAAGCGGCGAAGATTTAAAACCGATTCCCACGGCTTTTCCTTCGTGTCCAACTCGAACGGGTCTGTGTGCAGTTGTGTCTCATGTTGGCTCCTATTTATAGTTTGCTGCTTAAACTATCACCAATGGCTACACTATTTTTACATAACAAAGACACAGTCTTCGCTCAAGGACTCCCTGCAGGACTGTGGTTTAGATGAGCATTTCGGTAAGGTCCAGTATTGTTACAATAAAATGTTTAATTTTGTAGCGGAAAGATAATGAATGCGAGCGACGTACTTCACCTACCCCGCAAAACCACACGAGACGATTTGTTTACTGGCTAATATTTATTTAACTTCTCGATTTTTGTTCCGCCATTTATCATATATTATCTCCCGTCCTTTTCTTTTTTGGTAGCTAGCTACGCCGACTGTCGTACCAATATACTTAATAATAGCCTACAAGGGTGTGGGTCCATTGAATTATTTCAAAAATCTCAAACATGACTCTGCCTGGGTGTCAAGGTGGTATCTGTGCAGTAACTGAACGTGACTGAAAAACTGGAAAACTGGGGAGGCGGAAACGATGTAACGAACCATTCCCTAAGCAGCGAGAATGCTTTTTGCTTCTTCGAAACCGTTTTCCTATGCCGGCTACGTTGGAGCGATTCTCGGCAGCGATTTTCTTTTCCTTAGGAACAGATGACTGCGCCGGAATGAGAATGGAAATTATAATTTTTTTAAATAAGGAAGAGTTGTGGCAACATTATTATTGTTTTTTAAAGGAAATAAAATATAACCTAGGCTACATAGTGAAAATAGTAGGCCCAGTTGGCAGTGAATCACATATATAATCACTTTAATTTTGACATCCCTCAACGTAATGTCGTACCTAACAGTTTACTCAGCGAGACTGCTTTATACAAATTATTTCTTAAGTAGCCTCTAACACCCTGTTCTGTCATTCGTCACAAAGCGATGGGTGTGGTTCCAGTTGACGGGGTCAATTAGTGTGCTGTCTGGTTAATAAAAAAAAGCTCCTGGTTGCTGAAAACTTTTAAAAGTGATAAAAGAGAAATCGTTAATGTAGTTGAAACAAGAATGTGCGCGGAGGGTTTTGGGTCGAACGTAAGCGTGTGACGGCTTATTAATATAGAGAACATTTTCATTAGCTTTATTAGCAATAAAGGCGTGGAAGCTTGCCTACTGGTTCGAAACAAGGCTGACATGGGGTCAGAATGGCTAACATGGACAAGGTTATTCGTTGTCTGTTTGATCTATTTACGTCACCAAACGTCTGTCTTTTCGAGCTCGTCAAGTCCCCGAGCACGTGAACTAGCGCCAGTCGCCTTAAATACAGAACACTGCGAACAACCGGAGTGCGGCGAAATAGCTGCAATTGAACCTGATAGCGGTTCGCAGATCGGGTTGCTTATTCGTCCTGAGATTATATATAGTCAGTTTCAAGTTCAGTATTTTTATCTTTATTTACCATCAGCACAGTGTGTTTGATTTACTCGTCAATTAAACTGCAGGTTCACTGCATACCATGCTTTTAGTAAAAACAATAAACCTAATTTAGATCTATTGTTTTTTGCTGTATGTCAACAATAGAAACCGGCAAGAACATTGAGTTCATTTGTAACAACTGTAATACGGGGCCCGTATTGGTGTTGCGCTGCAGCTTGGAACGAACACATTAAGGTCCTTGATTACCGTTTTATGAGAGTGGGCCCAGTGGGTGGTGAACCGGTGACTAAGCTGCGAGGTACTGCGTAGTGGTTGTAACCTTGGACGACGTACTTAATTTGAATTGCTTAAATATCAATTAAAGTAAATTGTAAAATATGCTATTTGCTTTTTTTTGAGTGAGGATTTTGGTAAAATCGTTTGTTTGGATAAAAGGCCATCTCCCGGAGATGTAGTAGCAACAGGTCTCACTTGCAGGAGTTTTTATGACCTGTTTATAAAGTAATTTTTAAAGTTAAGGCAACAGTTTTTTTTTTAACGATTAACTCGCTCTATGTTTTTAGCTTACTGTATAGACATATATTTTAATTGTAACCAGTGTGATATTTTCTTATAGCGGCGTTTCGGGTTCTTTTAGTCTCTTCTTAAAAACTTTGTGGCGCATCCCACACGTTCTCTCGTCAGAAGCTAATATTATTTACCTTTTGTTGTTTTGGACTCCCTGTAATCTGTAGTGGTGTGAACTTAGTCTTCGTTTGATTTATGACACTGGTTCTGAGAGTGCCGTTTTCCGAGCCAGAAAAAGGGGCAGGAGAAGTTAGCTCCTGGCTTCTTGCTTCAAAGAGAAAAGTGAGGGGGGGGAAATTCTCTGCTTGATTTTGACGTGACACACTATGTCTTGGAGTCTGATACCAGTGGCAGAAAAATCAATGCTTTCTGTAGTTCATCTGCTCTTATCTACAAACTGGGAGTTTGGTTCCGATACGGAGGAGGGGATATCAGCCTGGAGAACAGTCGTTCTCTAAGCTTTTACACAAAGAAGTGTTGTACTATTGGGAAATGACACTTTAGTTAGCATCCTGCTGTGGTCTAAAATCACATCCTTTTTGTGTGCAATGTTTTCCCTAAACCTGTCTGTCCCTGGTTAAACCAAACCTTGCTAAATCTTTCTGTCCCTGGTTAAACCAAACCTGGCTAAACCTTTCTGTCCCTGGTTAAAAACCGGTCTGTCCCTGGCTAAACTAAACCTGTCTGTCCCTGGTTAAACCTGTCTGTCGCTGGTTAAACCAAACCTGGCTAAACCGGTCTGTCCCTGGCTAAACTAAACCTGGCTAAACCTGTCTGTCCCTGACTAAACCTGTCTGTCCTTGGCTAAACCAAACCTGGCTAAACCTGTCTGTCCCTGACTAAACCTGTCTGTCCCTGGTTAAACCTGTCTGTCCTTGGCTAAACCAAACCTGACTAAACCTGTCTGTCCCTGGTTAAACCTGTCTGTCCCTGGTTCTTTTGGCAGGACTACCGGGAGGATGGGATGGACCTGGGGAGTGATGCTTCCAGTCGCTCCAGCTCAGAGTCAAACTCCAACAAGGTGACTCCCTGCTCCGAGTACAAGTCTTCCCCCAGCCTGGATCTGGCCACCCTGGAGGACTACGAGGAGGACGAGGACTATCAGGAGTACAAGAAGAAGGTCATTGAGGAGTGGGAGAGCGAGTACGGGGACTATGGCGATGGTGGCGAGGGCGGCTACAGGAAGTCGCTCAACAGCCGCAGCCTGGCCGAGGAGTTCCAGGACGTTAAGACTCCGCTGCCGCCCCTGACGAGCCACACGATGGCCACGGCGGCGGCGGCGGTGCCCGAGGAACTCAAACAGAATGGCAACGTCATCGTTCCCAGCAGCCACCCCCTCCCGGCCCTGCCGGGGCCCAAGACTGTGCCCAAGCCCAGGCAGCGAATACCGGGGGGCGGCGGGATAGGGACGCTGGGCTCCCCCGCTGAGGAACCCCAGCTACCCACCATGGACTGGGCCGCTCTGGAGAAGCACCTGGCGGGACTGCAGTTCCAGGAGCAGGAGGTCCACAATCAGAACCAGGGCCTTGGAAGGACCAACTACACCTCAGTAAGTGCATACGCTGGGTTTTTGTCTAAACCGTGGGGCTCTGGCCTTCTTTTTAAGCTCCTCCCAGGCTGGGGCCGATCTGCTCCAACGGGCTATCCTTGCCTCTGGTTGAGTAAAAAGACGGGGCTGTAGTTGTGAAGCTCTGATCTAAATCAGCCGGAGCGACGGGCATGGTTTCTGCAGAAGAGCGCTTCGCTGAGAAGGCGGAGGGAGGTTTGGCCGCCGTCTGCGCTTCTGTACCCTGCAAAATCCTCAATCGGCCCCGCTGTGCTGTAATCCTCGCTCACCTCTGTCAAGTGGACAGACTATTTTTTGATGAAAATGGGGATTAAGTGCTCTAATGTAGTTATAAGACATTTGCATCCATTGTCTGCATCACTGCGGCAGGGGTTGAAAGGAGCCAGCCTGGTGGTATGAAAATGGGGGGAAACGGGTGCGTGGTTTTTTTGACAGTATCTTAACTGCACCAAGCTGCGACTGTTTACAGAGGGGGGGATACAGTAGTCAGTGCCTTATGATGAGACTGCAGGCTTATGCGGATAAGCATAATGGCCATAAACACATGTACTGAGTTTTCACCAAAAGCCACCGTGTCGTGGATTAGTAATGTCTGAAACGCACGACGGTGCTCTGGAATAATTGTTTTTTTTGAGATAGACCAGCAGAGGGCGCAGTTGCAGTATTTTAGATTACAATTTAGTGCCTGTTAATATGAAGCTACCCCTTTCCTCTCTAACGCGAGTCTTGCCCAATGTGGACTTCAGAAGCTTTTCCAAGGGTTTGATGGTCATTTAGTTCAATACATTAGCATATATTTCTAGACTTTTCATTTTCAATTTATTTTTTAGCACTTTTGAAATTCAGTCGGGGGAACCTCTTTTTTTTTTTTTTTTGAAGGGACAGATGTTTGCATATCTATGAGTTTAAGGGGCAAAAAGATCATGCAAACGTTTAATAAAGAAAATGTTTAATTCTTTTAAGTATCACTTGGTGTTATAGCGGTTATTTTTTTCAGATTTCTCTGAATTTGTGTGTGCTTCTTTCTGAGAGCACGAACATACAGGACCTGGGCAAATTTTAAACAATTATTTGTTTCTAAAAAGTTATGCTAGCTAGAACTGATTGAACCGGCTTCTCGCTGAGCACAGTGCTCTGCTGTTCACAGTGCTCTGCTGTTCACCGTATTGATCAGGGGGGTGTCGACGTGCATCGGGGGGCTCGGACCTGCATCAGGGGGCTCGGACGTGCATCAGGGGACTCGGACATGCAGAGGGGGGCTCGGACGAGCGCAGGAGTGCAGCGCTGCCCCCTGCTGCTTTTGTCCGTCAGGGCGGGGTGTCATGTGATGGGCTGCCGTCCCGTCACGTCACGAGCCAAGCCGAAACTTTTATTTCTCATGTCACCTGAAATTGAATGAGTGGTGGTCCAGACGTTGAGCACTTTCCACCTGCCTTAGCAGAGTGAACGTGGGCTCCCGTACTTACAGTGCTCTTCATAAGGCAAAAAAATAATAATATGGGTTGGAGTGAGAATCCAAACATGAATTAAGAATTAAGGTTAACACTGAGATTAAACAAAATCTCTAAACATTCAATGTGATCTCCAAGCCAAGTTGAAAGACATTGATCAGTCCTGTAGTTTACCTCGTAGTAGCGATGGTTAACTGTCTTGCCTTTTTACAACTATATATTATAATGATATGCACACATTTGAGCTGGCAAGTCGCATAACAAATCTAAGATTTGACTTACTGTATTCAAGCAAAGGGTTGCTACACTGTTTGTTTCAGAAATTAATCTCAGTTTAACCTTTTTTTTAAATATTAAAGCCATATGTAAAACTAGTAAAAAAAAGTTTTTTGCATCTTCCACAGCTGTAATATTGTTATATACGTTTGAAAGTGACCTTTTTTCTGTCCTTTCTTACAGCAGAATAGCCTGTCATTAATTAGGATTACCATAACCGAACTAGTGTGTCAGACGTAGCTTGTGGAAATCCAATTTTTACGATGCCTTCAAGGCCGTGATTGACTTTTGAATGTGACTCGATGGGCGTCCGAAATGCGTGGTCCTTTCCCCGCCGTGTGAGCGCTTGAGGCTGCGCACCTAACACAACAATGGCTGCCGCCGGCCCTCTTTGTCTCCTCTGACCCGGAGCGCTGCGTTATCTTCGAGAAGGAATGCCAGGAATGCTGCCCGGGAGGCCCCGGTCGCGGGTCAGGGGCCGGGGCCACGAGGCGGGGGCTCAGTGCCTCGCGATGTCTGAGCCGCGGCAGTGTTCTCCACTGGGCTGCTGTTCAGTCTTCAGTGTTTAGGGGAACTAGGCAGTTGGAGCTGTGATGTTGGAGCCTCTGTGTTCACGGCAGGAACAGGGTGGAGCCGTTTTTCTCTAATGGTACTGTTTTATTAATGCTTTTAAAAGCATATGTCTTAGAGCGGTGGTAGGCAATATGTGTTACCATTACAATCATTTGCCATTATTTGTTTGCTTATCAGATCCAGGGTAAATTGCATGACTTCTTTACGATGCCCGTTTTTCCAGTTGGAACGTACAGGTTTTTATGTACCGAAGTCCTGACAAGCGGCGAGAACACCGGACGAGACAGACCCACTTCCTGCTGTTCCCTCCTGGCCGCGTTGCGTTGAAACTTTCAGCCGCCAAGTTCCACTCTAGCTCTCTGACATGTGTGAACATGACAGCTGTTACGAAACCTGGATGGCTTTGCATAATTCAGGCCCACTGTGTGGTGAGCAGGGTCCCCAGGATTCCCCGTTCCACCCCACGTTTCCAGTGGGGGAGAGGAGCCATTAAACATTAAACATTCAGCCGTCCGTCCGTCCCAGCATTCCATGCCAAGTGCACATCTGTCCATCAGCAGATTTGTCCTAGCGGGGAGGATTCCCATCCGATACGACATCTGGGACAGAGCTGGGAGGGAGCTCTTGCCAGGAGAACGCCGGGTGCATCGTTAGGGTCATGGGGAGACGGAGTGGTGCGCGTTTACACTCAACGTTCAGCAGTATACAAACTTCTGTCACCATTCACGCCCGGCATCGGAGATCGGAGAGCCGATCTCGTAAAAGCAGTGGTTTGTTTGATTGTGAGCTCTGTGGCTGAACTGTACACACACTAGACTGATAGATACGGCCTTGGGCGGTTTAAAGCAGCAGGGACGGGCAAAGGCCGGGTTTTTTTCATTTCCAAACTATTCGTCTGTAGCTGACGGACAGCTTTCTTTTCTTTTCTCCCGCCCTGTCCTCCTTCCATCCTCGCGCCCCCCTCACTCAGGGCAAAGTAATTGGGAGTTTTATTTCCCAAAGCACAGGCCCTGCTCTCTGTGGCGCCTTGGTTTGCCTGTTCTCGCTCTCTGGGGAACGCCGCCGCTTTGATCCTGGGCACGTGGCTGTGCACACAGCCTGCCCGGAGACGGGGGAGACGGGGGGGAGGGGAAAAAAAACCTAAAATCATGCAAATTACATAGAGCTGCTTCAAAGCTGGCGTTATCTCTCTCCACTTTATTTAACACGTATGGGAAACGTACTGCAGGGACTGTGGCAGGTACCCGCTAAGCAGAGAGTCCCGTCTCCACGGCAACCTTCTCTCTTCTCCTACAGGCCGACGGGGACGGGTGGGCACTCATCCCAAGGGTCATTGGATTGAATCCCATAATTTGTCCAGGAAATGCTCTGCTGAGTATAAAATATCTCTTCTACTCTCTTCCCCCCAAATGCACAAAATACAAAATTCCTTCCTCCTACCTTTTAGATGCTATCGTCCCCTCTGTAGATCCATGTGCTGTGGCTTGAAGTGCTAGACGGCTCATTTCACCATTAATGGCTGGTGTGTGAGGGCCAGTGGGGTTTAACTTTGATCTCACTCATACTGCCTAATTGCAATTTTGACTGTTTACTACACTGTCACTTTAAGTCAATTTCCCCTTCTCAAGCAGACATGCCGCCCTCCGTTGTGTAACTGGGTCAGACGGAGATAAGGTTCGTTAGTCCCTCATGTTCTCTGTGATTTCCTGTTAGCTGCTGTAATCGCAGTGGGAATGTTGGTCTGGTATAGCGGAATGCTTCCTGACTGGTCCCGGACAGGTTAATTCCAAAGGCATCCAAACTGTTCCTGGACACCGTCTGTTTTTCCAGTGTCGGTGGTCGAGTGTCGGTTGTTGACGCAATCTCCGGTGAGTCCATCGACGACTTTGTTGTACATTTACTGCGAGAAAGCGTTGGCCAGATCTAATGTGTGTACTCTGTTGTTGTTGTCGTGGTAATGAAGACAAGGTGCGTGTGATCGTTCTGGCTGGGAGCCGCGGTGATATTGCAGCCCATTGTTATCGTTAACCATTACCGCTGTTGAGTTTTCCCACGTATAAACGAGCGCGGTCCTGGGTGTGTTCCCATCATTCACGATTAAATTGAGCCATTGATTTTTTTTCAGTGTTTACTTCTGAAATGGACATCATGTCCCAACACAAAAGGTTGATTCTCTTGAGAATAGAGTCGAGGAGGAGTGGGTGGATTAAGGGATATTCCCAGCGCCCAAGAGCTGTGACGGGGAAGGGGTCTTTCTTCTAATTACACCTCTTTGGTGTTAGTTAATGGAGGGTCATTTGTGGACGAAGGGTCAGACGGCCTATTCATAATCAGTTCCTAATAGAGAGGGTTGTGTGCGACATCCAGGAGCCAGGCAAACAGCATTTACCGTTTATTTATGAAGCGGACGACCTTATCAAAAGCAATTTACGGGGTTGTTCATGGCAAGATGCAATAAACCCCAGGAACTGACTGACCCACACACCTCCTGCACACATTCGCATGGCTGAATATCCATCACCAGTAAAGCAGTCTTCACTGCCGTCACACACGCACCCTCGCAAACACGGATACGTGCGAGCATGAATAAGAAACCAGATTGAAATGGGCGTGTATGTGTGTATACAGCTGGAGCTGTCCAGAGCAGAGAGAAGCATTAAACGGGCTGTTTGACCTCATCAACACATTGAGCGTTTCATCGTTGCGTGATTACTAGCACTTCTTCTGATATATGCTTCTGATGACACTTCCGATATATACTTCCGATATATACTTCTGAT
>JAOVYW010002396.1:0-5000 GCA_025775045.1 Hiodon tergisus
ACACATACACACACACTCACACACCCACACACACACACAAACACACACTCACCCACACACACACACATATACACACACACACACACATACACACACGCACACACACATACACACACGCACACACACATACACACACACTCACACGCACACACACACACACACTCACGCACACACACACACACACACACGCACACATGCACACACACATATACACACACACACACACACACACATACACACACACTCATGCATTTTGAACACAGCTGATGAAGTACAAAAAGGAGAGAAGACTCCAATCGATCCACCTTAAGAAAGTTATGTGAAAAAAGGCTCTGCTTCCACACATTTACACCTTCACTACTGTCTGGGTTTGGGGCCTTGTCGCTTTACTAGCATTACCTAGTTCCTTTACAGGTGAATATTACTCATTTTAACAAACCATTTCCCTTCTGTTTGTCACTTCATTCATTGCTCACTTTCTCGCCGTAGGGGACTCAATCTCCCATCATCTAGCCCAGTTTCAGTTCTCCACACCCATTGGCTGTTTCACATCTTTTTATCCCTGTACAGGATGCATGCTCAAGTCACCTGTGAAAACTCCTTTTGTCATCTTTGTTTCATTTCATATGAGAAAAGTTTGGGTTTCCTGTAAATGAAGGCCATCGCAGAACCGTATTGGTTCACTTTGCAACCGAATTCTAATTTGCTGCTCACATGATTGAGTGTTCACGTACAGTACATTATAATGCATCAGTAAAAAAAAAAAAGAATTTGAAAAAACCAAACAAAATACAAAATTTTCAGTTGACCAATCGGCCAATTGGATGGCGGCTTTGATCTTTTAAGGTGCGCTTTGAAAGCAGCCGGTGGAGCTGTGTGGTTCCTGTCTGATTCTAAATATCTTTCTTTTCTCTTTCTATTTCTTTATACTTGCTATAGAGCAGCAGAACGTTTTCAGTTTTGCACTCCCTTCTCAGGAAGCCTGAAGCGGAAGTGCACACTTCAGAGTGCGCTAAACACATTTCTCACAATAACGCGCTTACATCTTCCACTACAGCTTCCATCTAAAAAAACCCCCGAAAACAACCAGAAAAAAAAAGGTTGCAGCGCAATCAAGGTTCAAACAAAGACTGTCTACTTCGGTAGAGAGAATGGATGCATAGACTCGCATATGAGTCTTAACTCAGTCTAGACCGTTGAAATGACTTTAGCTCATCCTATCACCCTCACTGCATACCACCATCCTTTAGGGTAATTGGTTTAGCAACTGTGTTCGTTGTCTCTGTTCTGACTGACACACAGTGCAGGAATCTTCCCCCTGCCGCCACGTCTTTAGTCTGAGCATGTGGAGTCTCTCGTTGGAGTTGCAAAAGGAAAACCCCATGAGGTTGAGCCCTGGGCGAATGAAACTTTGCCCAGGGTCTCTCACCTCCCGAGATCCTGCCATTCTCCAGGTGACTGGAGTCTAGCCCACAGGGATCCCCCGCAGACCCGTCCTCTTCCACAGGGGGTGATTCAGATTCTGGAATGCTGGTAGTCACCGCAACCAACAGTTGCACATTTGCTTCCGACAAGTAAATATATAAATCAACAACAGGGACGAATGTCAGCCCCGGAATTCACACTCCCGCACCTCCACCCTCACCCCTCTTCAGGGCATCAGGAGTGCGCCTTATCCGACCCCTCCACCACCTCAGGAAAGAAAGAAACTCACCTCTCACGATGCACGGCTGGTAGGACGAGAAGGACTCGAAGATGCTGTTGGATGCCATGAAGCTTTTCCAGAAAAGCAAGGAAGGGGGACTCTCTGCCTTTAAAATTCTCCCCAGGCCCTTCTGTTCTGAAGTAAAGCAGACACATGGACACATCAGTCGAATCAGAGCACAGACCGTATGCGCATGCATGCAAAAATACATGGTGAGAGCATGTAGCCTTACACCTATCATCTCCCAAGGAAACCTGGTCTCACGCACGAGATCTATTCATGCCCTCGGCTCGGTCCCATCAAAGCACCTCCTTGCCGTACCCTACGGGTGCACAGCTGGCCCCCTGCTGCAGTGATGGTGGCCCCCGTGTCAGGGCGGGGTGGACAGGGGACAACATGGTCAATCCTGGCCAAGCTGTGGTCAGCCCGTGCTTACCCCTTGCAACAGCTGCAGAGCGTCGGAGCCGGAGAACTTGGTGTGGTTTTGCCAATCCGGGTGATTCACGCTGAATTCAGTATGCGCACACACTCCTCCTTCCTCCTTCTCTTTCTCGCTCTCTCTGTATTTATCTCTATCTGTTTGTATTTCCCTCTCTTATGGTAACAGAGTTGTGAGTGCTCTTTGCCTTGGTTTGTGGTTGTGTGGTGGCCCACAGAAAGCTTCTCATAACCCCAATTGCATATTTAACTATTCCGTTCCTAAAGACCTCGTCCCCATTGGACAAAGTGAGGTCACATGGTATGCTGATGTTGAGTTTTTTTTTTTTTTTCTGGTATTGTGGCTTGTTTCTCCCAACCCACCTGCCCTCCTCCCCTTTGGTTTGAGTAAGGAAATAGTCGTGGCTAGAGTTTGTGCAAAATGAGAAAGTAAGAGAAAGAGAGAGAGAGAGAGAGAGAGAGAGAGAGAGAGAGAGAGAGAGAGAGAGAGAGAGAGAGAGAGAGAGAGAGAGTGAGTCAGGGAAAGTGAGTCACCGGTAGTCTTGCTATGCAAATCTCACTTCAGTAACAGAAACAGTTAGCCCTGTGTCCCCGTTGCCTGTTTAGGTGTTGCAAAGGGGGTGGGGGAAAATTTACATGACATCTTTTCATATCTGTGATTGATAAGGTCTTTTTTGAGAGCTTTGAGGGTGAGGACAGGTTTAAACACAACTTAATCATTGTTCACAGCGAGATCTGAGTTATTTAGCTGAATGGCCGGCTTGAGAATTCCCCCACCTGGAAAAAAATAGCAGTTTTACACGGCTGAAGATGCCACACTGGCGTCAGCTTTGCCACAGAACATCAGAGCAGAGGTGACAGGCAGAAAAAGCCAACAAAGTGGACAAAGTTGTTTTATTTTAGGGAAGTGTGTAAATAACCTTCCTTGTGCTTCTCAAGTTTTTGTGATGATCCAACCCCCACCTCGCCTACACACTAACGGCAAGCTGAGTAATATGTTTCTAGATACGTTATCCTCTATATCCAACACGTAATTGATTTTATATTCCTTTGACATGCATGACTTTTAATGAAGGTTTTGTTTGTGATGGAGCTACCCATTCTGTCATTCAGAAGCGCTCACTATCAGTGGAGCAGCACTAAACCTGTTACTCTTATTGTCTGCCACTCCCTATCACCCCAGTAAGAGCAAAGGCTGCCATCCTGCCTATTGTTTGCATAATTGGAGTGTGTGTGTGTGTGTGCGTGTGTGTGCGTGTGCGCACATAATGAGCCGCGTGTCAAGGGACAGTGAAGGCAAAAGGCGGTGGAGGTCTGTGTGCGTGTGTGTGATCGCACAGGCGTGTGTGTCTGTTTGTATGTGTGTAAATATGCCCATTGTTGGAGAAGGGGTTGACCATTGGGTCAAACAGTACGTGTGCATGTGTTAGTGAG
Source organism: Hiodon tergisus (assembly GCA_025775045.1). Classification (NCBI taxonomy): domain Eukaryota; kingdom Metazoa; phylum Chordata; class Actinopteri; order Hiodontiformes; family Hiodontidae; genus Hiodon; species Hiodon tergisus. The sequence continues at coordinate 3,578 of JAOVYW010002396.1, forward strand.
CGGGGTGGGAGGGGTAATTGCAGGGCCTGGTACTAACACTCACCTGCTTGGGGGAAAACAATGAAGAATAGGGCTTTAGTTTGCGGGCAGAACACTCTGGTGTCCGCTGACAACCGTTGCCCCGGTAAAGCAGTGATTACAGAGCGCCGCATTCTGGCTGTTTCTACCGAGATTTGGCCACTCCACCACGCCCTCGCCCCGGTCGGGCCCCGCCCCACACCTGTAACCAACCCCCCTGGGGAACGTCCTGTGCGGCGCTGGGCAGCTGCTGAGCCAGGTCGCCCACAAGCGCCTCGACTCAGGTTTCCAGGAGCCAGGGTATCGCTGACACACCTGTCGGACTTCAATGTGACCTGCTGCCACACACACACACACGCACACACACACACACACACAAACAAACACTCGTACAACAAACTTCACACAAGAAGTGTCACGGGTTAGCATTGCTAGCGCTCATTGACTTTATTTTATTTTGACTAATTACAATAATAAAATCGGTAATTACATTGCTCACATTTGCACACTATTCTTGAAGCAAATGTAGTGTTTAAAACAAGGCCTGACTGGATTGGGGAATACAGCCAGGCTAGTCTGCACTTTAGCCCCCCCAGGACAAAGCCCCCAGAGATCCCAGCTGCAGCTTCCGAGGATGGGAGATCTGAGGTCAGACAAGGTGACGAGTCAGGCTTGGGGGGTACAAAGCCGTCTGTCTGGTGGCTGGGACTGGGGGTGTGAGAGCACAGTAAGGGCTTAAAATCTGAGACCTTCTTTTCCCAGTATGGGACATCCTCTGCCGGAATCTGTCATTTTTGTTGTGTCTGCCGAGAGCCCCCGATTTTGAACAATCATACATGAGTCTCGGCCGTCCGCCCACTACAATGCTCCACGGTGATCTGCCCGTCTGAGTTCCGTTCGGTGTGTGAATGTTGCCAAAGTGAATGGGCTGGGGTGAGGCGGGATAGTGTTTTCAGTGTTTTGGGTGTGCGGAGACAGCGACATCATGTCAATGAAAGGATGTCGCTGATGCATTGCTCACATCAGTACACTATTCACCATTGACAGATCTGGCTCCTGCTCCTATAGCCCAGAGTGGGACGCATTGAGACTGTTACAGTCTGGGGAAAAACCTGTAGTGACAGTGGAAAGATTTGTATAACAAACTAGTGATGGTGGAAAGATTTGTATAACAAACTAGTGATGGTGGAAAGATTTGTATTACAAACTAGTGACAGTGGAAAGATTTGTATTACAAACTAGTGATGGTGGAAAGATTTGTATTACAAATTAGTGACGGTGGAAAGATTATTCAGAACAATCTGCCGATTTAGAGACCAGCCAGGCTTAATCTCCGTAACATATGTATTCTAACATCTTCAATTTCTCAACCTGCCGGCAAAGTGTTGGAGCCCTCTAACCATTC
>JAOVYW010002396.1:7500-13778 GCA_025775045.1 Hiodon tergisus
ACAGGTATATATACTTCTCCAAGGGTAAAAACATCTTTTTCACAAAATGTTCAGTTTTTTTATTTATTTTTTCCTGAATTGGTCCTTAATTCTGGTTTGAGTGTTCGATGGCTACATACAACCTATTGCACATAGAAATAATTATTTGTTTTTTGTTAAAAGAAAAATCTAGGGTCGATTTTAAATTAATGTTGTCTTCAACACCACGAGGATATTAAGAATGATTTTATGCCCTCGCATAAAAGGGGCATGAGTACAATAGCAGGTTCCTTTATCCCTCACAGAAAAGGATAGGCCCTTTATCCCTCACAGAAAAGGATAGGCCCTTTATCCCTCATAGAAAAGGATAGGCCCTTTATCCCTCACAGAAAGGGGTATGAGTGCCATAGAGGGGCCCTTTATCCCTCACAGAAAAGGGTAAGACCTTTATCCTCACAGAAAAGGGTAAGACCTTTATCCTCACAGAACGGGGGGTATATGAGTGCCTTGAAGGGCCCTTTATCCCTCACAGAAAGGGGTAGGAGTGCCATAGAGGGGCCCTTTATCCCTCACAGAAAAGGGTAAGACCTTTATCCTCACAGAACGGGGGGTATGAGTGCCTTGAAGGGCCCTTTATCCCTCACAGAAAGGGGTAGGAGTGCCATAGAGGGGCCTTTTATCCCTCACAGAAAGGGGGTATGAGTGCTTTGAGGTGCCCGTGTGTTTAAGCCCGCAGACATAGAGATATGACCCACAGCCATGAGCAGATTAGCGGGCTGCTGAAATCAGTCAAGGTTGCGTGGTGAAAGGTGACACAGGCCATGGAAATGCCGGCGCAGGCTGCTCCATGGGTGGCAATGTAATCACAGGCCTCTCTCAGCAAGTTCCCAAGCTCCTCCGAGGTCCTCCAAAAGCTAGCCAAGAGCCCTAACATCCAGCTGATGAGCGGCTCGTTGTAACACTTCCCATGGTGTCACGCTCTGGGGGAGCATGTAAAAAGGTAACTGCGGAACAGGAGGCATTTAAAAACAAAACAAAACAAAAACGTTAAAGTAAGAGGGTGGATCGCTTTAATCAGTGCGCTCCTCTGATGTGCCTCCTGTTGAGAAACTGCCTGTGTCTGAGGGAGGAGAGGATCAGACAGGTTGGGCTTCAGACAGAATCAGACAGGCAGACAAAGCAAGCACGCACACATGCACGGACATATGCACGCACGCACGTGCACGCACACACACGTGCAAACAGATTCCAAACCAATAGCTACTTATAAAAAGAACTGTAGTGACTAGCAGATACAACCCCAACGGTGGTTCAGCAGAAACACACTAACAAAGTCGCAAATGCCTGTTTTTTTTGTTTGCACACAAACTGCAGTGCTGAGGGGTAGATATAACTACAGGTCCCGTCCCCTCAGTTTCAGAGTGCGGGTAGTTAGGTATCTTATCTCCTGATTCTTTACTCCATGTGCACGGTCAGGTTTGCTTCTCTGCTTAGATCTTGCTTTATGATCCTGTCACTTTTACGATGGTTTGTTGGCACATACAATGGGGGAGATTACTTCATTTTAAAAATCTGAGACATGCAAGAGTACTCTTTCACAAAGACAACGTTCACTTCCTGCTCTAAACATTCAGCCATTATTCTGCTCCTTGCCACAAATCCAACTGCCACACGCGGGGATGGTAAAGAACTATAATACAATACTCTTCTCCAGGGCTTAATTTGTGCCGGATCTTGCCGGAACAGGATCCGGGTCCTCCCAGATTCGGACCGGCACCTATTTGATTGGATCTGTGTCTAATTCGGATTCGGACTGGCACCTGTTTTGATTGCACCCTCTCTGTGTTCCGGGACCACCTGATTTACAAATTAAGCAATGCTCTTCTCTCCTCATAACTGGTTTTACCCATCCTTACGAGAACTCCATAAGATGTTATACCACCTAAAATATTCCCTGACATATTCCTACCACCCGGCAGAATTCGGTAGAATCACAGGGAGTATTTCTTCCTCTGACTGGCACATTTCACCGGCTCAACGCTCCACTGGGGGCCGAAAAAGAGGGACGGAACTTAAAAAGCGTCTAACAGCGAATAGCAGAGAGCATTCAGAGTTTGGTATAAGACCCGTATCCCGAGGCAGTACCCTGCTGAAAAAGGATGAGCGCAACTGGGAACAAGGCCTCTGGATCACTGAGCTCAGAAACGTGGCACCCAGATTCACATCTAGGAAGGGGCAAAGTCATTCTGTTCATTCTGTTATGCGTTACTGGCATGGTAAACAGTCCAGTACAGATGCTAATGCTTTACGGCCAATACTAGCATTCACCCCCCCCCCCCCCCACAATCCCTTGTCTGAGTCCTCAACAAACACACGCAGGCACACACACTCACACACGCCAGCTGTCTCTCCTACGCACACACACACGCAGACACGTGCACACCCTAATTAAGCAGCCCCCTCGTCTGCGTCCCGCAGGCTAATGAGGTGCCGACCGTGTGGGCGAGACGGCTGGGTGTTTACCCTCTCAGTGTCTGCGACGCGCTGGCCTGTCTGCTTAGCGGTGCCCCCCCCCCCCTCTCTCTCTCACTCTCTCTCCCTCTCACACTCTCTCTCCCTCTCACACTCTCTCTCTCTCTCCCTCTCACACTCTCTCTCTCTCTCTCTCTCTCTCTCTCTCCTTCTCACACTCTCTCTCCCTCTCTCTCCCTCTCCCTCTCACTCTCTCTCCCTCTCTCTCTCTCTCTCTCTCTCCCTTTCCTTCTCTCACTCTCTCTCTCTCTCTCTCTCTCTCCCTTTCCTTCTCTCTCTCTCTCACACTCTTGCCCTCTCTCCCTCTCTCCTTCGCTCTCTCTCTCTCTCGGAGGGGCGGGAGCGATTGAGTGTGGAGAAAGGGATAATTGACCCCCTGTGGGTCTTAGGGAGGGTAAAAACGAGAATGGGGGGGGGGGCGTGTTAGCCGGCGTTCTGTGGAACAAAGCGATCGCTAAGTGGGTGGTTCCTCACCGACCACTGGTGCATCTGTACATGGAGTGTGCAGTTAAGGGTAAGGTTTGTCTCTGTCATAAACAGTACATCGGTAAAAGGGAGCCTAATTAAGTGCTTGAAAGACTTCTAACTCACTTTTATCTCCTTTATACTTCACTTATACTTATAATGTCACTATAGACGTAGCTTCTTTAGATCTGTAAACATCTGTACTTACTATACTTCCCACTCACATACAGATGACTACTGCAACCATCCAGACAGACAGACAGACCATCAAAGGCCTGAACTACATGCCAACAGATGTTGCTGACTGACAGTACCTAGGCCTTCATTAGTCACACACACACACACACACACACACATACAGGGAACCCCACTGGCTGCGTGGTAGGACAGTCAGAAGAATTCTGGCTTCAAGAATTAAAGGGGGGAAAAAACCGCACCCTTCTTGCTTTGCCGACGCCGCAACCCATCTCCGGGGCCGAACAACGCTGGTGCGCTTTTGGTTCCCGCTAAAACACAGCAGAGAGGTTGATGCCTTTCCTTAATCTGCAGCAGAACCTGGTGCCACAGCGAGGGGAAGGAAACGCTGTCATTGGGCACTGAACATCATTAGGAGACCTTTAGTAATTAGACAGGTAGCGTCATTAGTATAGATACAGTAATTACACAGTGAGGGCCATCAAAGTAATTAGACAGAGAGATTCATTTTTAACAGGACCCTAAAAGCCCATTAGGCTTCTCGGATCAAGTATCTCAGTAAATGATGAACTGCCAGGTGTGCTGGAATGGACAATTAAGATGATTTTTGGGCCGTTTCAGGAGGCAGACTTTTTAAATCGATTAATTGCAAACTATACAACATTCCCACGGTGAGTTCGCTGTAATCTGGCTGTGTAAAATATCAGTGAACAGTTAGTTCCCCTTGTTCATGGTGCGCCACATACCACAGAACTCTTAGTTCGCTGAATTCATGCTGTCTTTTGCGTGAGTAGTTATTGGTCATTTCACTGAATTCCTGACTTGTCGCACGCCGGTGAATAGTTATTTCACCGCCTCGACTCAGTGTTACACGCTAGTGAATAGTTAGTGAATGCATGACGCTCGTGAATCTCTCTGTGGAGATTCCCAATGTCTGTTATAATAAGCACAACCCCTCTCGGGTGTGCAAGGAGGTTCCAACTCGGGTGTGGCCCCACAAAGTTGTAACGTCGATGTAACGTTGTTGTAACAAATGACTTGACCGGAGGACATGCAACATACGACATACATTCAGCCATTCCCTTTTTTTTCCCCTTGTTGTTTAATAAGAACAAGAAATAAAACAAAGTAATGCACAGTGTCATTAATCTCTCGACCTGGAGAGTCGACCTGGACACAGTCCAGAGATAACGCAGTACACCGGTGGTTTCCTGGAGATGTTGCCGCTGAACCTCCGGTGGGGCCCACGGAGTACCCCTCTGACCCGGAAACAAGAAGACAAGCTGCGTGACTGGCCGAGATGGGACAGAAGTGCCTGCTATCGCTGTTAAAATGCTAACGTTATATTCCAGCGCAATCGTGTCCGTCTTCTCTCTTACCCAATGACATCGCTCTTACCCAATGACAAAGGGGGAGGTAGAATGAAGTAATGGTAATGATCACGTGCCATTGGTTTATTTAATCAGCCATGAGAAACAGGATGGCTCATTGGAGGGCCACAGAATGCCGCTGAATGGCTTCGTCTGTGTGCTGTGTGTAGGAGCGTGGGAGAATGGAGAAGGGTTAAACATGAAAAATATCTGCATCTTCTCCCCTTGCTCTGCAACATCCCTGCTCTCTGTTTCCCTCTTCCTTCCTCTCTTGCTTTCTCCCCTGTTCTTCCCTTTCCCTCTTTCCCAGTGCTCAACAAGCCGCAACTTCGTACAATCTGTCTAGCAAAGAGAACAAATAAAAATATGAATCGGAGATGAGTAGGAGACTTGTTAAAAAATAATGTAAAAATCCTGACCTGTCCTGTAATATTGAGCGTTTTTATTTAGAATCTGCGGTTGAACGTGAAGCTTTAAAAAGCCTCTCTCCGTGCACACAGGTGTTTCCCTCCCCTCTGGGTTTTTATTGATCTCCTTTTGAAAAGCCCTCGGACGTGCATTCTCCTACAACATGATACTGAGCACCTGCTAATTCAGAGATTAGCTCCTGTTACTGCTCCGAAGGAAGCCAAGCCCGCGTGGAGGGCGTGCTGTAATTATCGTCCCTGCAGCACGGCACGGCGCGGCGCTCGCGTGTGTGACAGCTCTCTACTCACCGGCGCGTCATCAGCGTGGAGGCCGCACTCTTTAATTAGAGAGTACCCGGAGTCAATGAAGCCCGCTTATAGCTGTTCCTCTGCTCTGTAATCAGCCTCGGAGAGAACAGGCAGGTGCAGTAAAGGGATGGGGGGCGGATGGGGGGGTGGAGGCTCACCACACAGCCCCTGCACTGCCCCATCATGCCCTCACCCCTGTTTTCCCTCAGTCCAGCCCGGTCCACATCGCAGATCTGTTCTCAGATCAGGCAAAAAACCTTCTGGAGCCCTGGAGAGTTGTGAGAATTATAATCTCTGGATGGTTGCCAGTTCTAATAATTTATTCAGTTGTATCTCTGAATAAATGCTTTTTCCTTACAAATAAGTTACAGAAGAAGGTAAGGACAATGTGGTAATACTGTAGTCATTTTCTGTCACCCTAGCTGAGCTTGGTGTCAGCCAAAATAGAAAACTAAATCACATGAGAGATGAGACAACCGGAAGAAACAGTGGCTAAGGAATTCACTTGGCACCAAAAGGTTGCAGGTTTAAATCATGGGGCAAAAGCGATTTTTACCTGCGCTTTTTACAAAACGGTTCAAACATGAAGCAAGTTCTGCCTTTCAAACTGGATGTGTCATCTGTGTCTGGGTTGTATGTATCGTATCAGGTTCAGATCACTGGTTCTGCAAGGAGCCCCCACACACAAATGCTAAAATCAGAGCTACTTATAAAATGTGGCACTCTGATGTGGCAAATCTGAGAAAGGGGAAAACCAGCGTGGACAATGAAATCGGCTGTCCATCTGTCTGTGAGTCAGTATCTGAATCTGCCTCTTGTGTGGGCGGTATTTGGTTTATTCCTTTAAAGGCAAAATATCACCCTAGCAATGTTCCTGTAATGTTATTGAAATGCTACTGAAATGCTACTGAAATGTTCCTGTAATGTTCCAGTAATGTTACTGAAATGCTACTGAAATGTTCCTGTAATGTTACTGAAATGCTACTGAAATGCTACTGAAATGTTCTGTAATGTTCCTGTA
>JAOVYW010002398.1:0-15129 GCA_025775045.1 Hiodon tergisus
GGGGGTTAATGTTATGGAATGAGGTGAGGAGAGTAAATGAATGCAGATTATTGTCTAAACTGGGACAGGGTGATCCATGAAAAATAAAAATAAAACGAGTGTCAAATTAAAGCAGCCGTGTGTCACAGTCAGGCAATTAATTACCCTTTTTGGGTGGAGGGTTTAATGGAGCAAAAGATTTATCAAGCATTAAAGGCTTAACATTTCCGAAACTGGGGCAGCGGCATTTGTCAGCTGGCAGAGCACTCCGCCTCAGCAGACTTTCAGTACTTTCTTCCCTTAAACAGCACCCTTAAACAACATAAAAGGTTGTTTTAACTTGTGATCGATCTTCGGCCCCGGTGACCCCCTTTCCGTCTCACTCAGGGTCTGCTATCTGCGTCTGTCAATGGCGCAGAGCAGTAAAAAGAGAGGAAGTTTGATTGGGGAGCTCATACGCGATATCACTTTTCATTCTCGTGGGCACGGGGAAAGACATTGAGATGAAATGAGCAATGAATTGTTTCTTATCTCCCAGTGAAACCTCACAGCAGCGCAGAGGGCGGAGTAGGAGTCACTCTCCCTTTACCGACCCAGATCGATGCCCGCCTTTCAAAGGAGACGTTTCGCTCAGGTGAAACGTTCGACGCACAACTAAAATATCGGAGGTGATTTATTAAAAGGGAGAAGAGCGCTGTGAAATGCCAAAGCTGCGGGTGGGGTGGAGTGGAGGAAACTAAGGGCATCGCCTCAGACGGAGGATGACCGATCTGTGCTGTGTGGAGTACAGCTGGGAAAACCTGGCAGAAGTCTCATCGGGTGCCAATATGACGTTTCTATGCAACAGCATCTTTTGAGTGGGCCCAAGGGTGAGTAAAGACGGGGCTATAGTTGAGAGACACAAAATAAACACATGAACCCAAGATCGTTCTCCCTTTGAAAGCATCCTAATGATTTTTGTAAGCCACCCTTGCAGTTTGTTTTGTCAGTGGATTTGAGGGAGCTGGGAGCAGATGCAGAACGTCTGTTCCCCGGACTCTGTCCGCGTCTGTTCCCCCGGACTCTGTCCGCGTCTGTTCCCCCGGACAATTTTCACTCACACATAAAACCAGCGTGTGACCAGCTGTTGTTTGGGTAGATTACATGGTGTGCGGGTCTCATTTATACATGTTTCGCTCAGGATGATTGAGCAAAATGCAAATGGAAAAAAAGGATCCGTATTTTCATTCAACGGGGAACGAGTATCTTTGTACCGGTTTTACACGGCGACAAAAAAAAATTTAAATAAATGGAGGAAGAGGAGAATTAAGGAAGGTGCTGACAGACAAGTCTGCAGTAAAGTTGGAGGTGTGTGGAATCAGCCAGGAGGAGGGGGGGAGGCAAACGAGTCAACACTCAGCCAAGTGGAGGGCTGATTTCTCGTTAACCCACCGGTGCCCCCGCTGGTGGAGAGGAGATTCTCTTCAGCAGCGGAGATAAGAGCACGATTGAGGCACACAGGGAGGACCGGGAAGCGTGACACAGAGGGAGAGAGGGACTGGGTAAAGCCTATGCACTCAGGAAAAGCACGCGCGATAACAAAAAACTCACAATCCGGAGGAACTTTGCATTAGATATGGCCACTGCTCCGAGAACGGCCATCTTCGAGACGGCTCCGTGGAATCACCATCGCCGCATCTGAAAAGCATGAAATTTTAATTGCCAGTGGATGTGTGTGACCTGGTTGTGCAGATTTCCTCAGAGCACTGCGGTGAAGTAACATCAGACTTGCTAATAATATTCTTCTGTGGGAAAGGTTAGGTCTCAAATCCATATCATGTGACATGTGACAATTGTGTCAATGGACTGTCGGACATTGTGATTCAGTCCTGCCTCATGTGAGGTGCCTGAGGTCTACAAAGCAATAGTGAGGTGGGAAAGTGGGTGCTCGTCGTGAACGACTTTACTAAATAATAAATACAGAGTGACGCCTATTGATCTGCTGAGCTTGCTGTGGGCATTTAGTGGGGGAGAGTGTAGTGGAGCTTTTAGTTCACAAGTTCACTACAGACACTGACATCCCTCTGTGGAGCGGATGACAAGAGTACGATTGGTTCCTCAGTCTTTAGCTAATCGTTTCTGCTGTCGGAGTTTGTGCCTCGCGTGCCACGATGAAGGGACCCGGGTGTTATTCCCAGTCAAGGGTCCCGTGTGCCGAAGCACCTTTTATTCCACGTTGGAGTTAGGGTTACACCGCGATATTCCTCAGAGAGTTTCACTAAGATACCTGCATGGGGCCTCTGGACCCAAACGATGAATTTGAATGCCAGCTGTCATTTCCATTTGCAGACGCTAAAACCCACTTGCTGAAAGATGGCGCTTTGATTGATACCTGGTGTTAACATTCCTCCCATATTGTAATTCATGAAGAAGACGGGCTGTGAAGTATGAGCTGAGAGTGGGGGAGAGCAGAAACAGATCATAATTAGAGAAAAGTCCGAAATGTCAGTTCCCTCACCTCCCCCTCCTCACCGTTACGCAAACTGGCTCTTTAATTCCCCCTGGTCCAAATGCCAATTTTCTGCTATACTAGCATTCCGTCCCAGAAATTGCTTATGTTAATGGCGTGGGTAAAATAACTGGGCAATTAAGAAATTAAATGGTTTAGAATTTAATTTAAAAAATACAGGCATTTTGCTGTTCTTCCAGCAAGACACAGAAGGAGCGTGAAGGCAAACACGGTACATGTTTTACCTCTCATCTCTTAGGGGGAATCTTGCTTGCTGGATTACCTGTGAAATGATTAACTTTTATAGTTAATGTAAATCTAACGAAGTGCCTACTGTAATGGCCGTGTTTAACTGAGGGAGGCCCGCGTGGCACCTGGTCTCTGGTGGTGAGAAGGCCGAGCGAAACTGATGAACTGATGAAGATGAGAAGGGCCTTTAAGCCAGCAGACACATTCCTATGAGGAAACCACTGGCAAAAAAAAGCAATATTTGTAAAAACTTGGTGAAAATTCTGTATGGGGCTTTGCTGTGTGATGTCATGTATTTAGAGCGCCATAAAAGGAAGGTGAGCATTGCGCGTGGCCCTCAGTGGACCGGTGCCAACTTCTCCGTCGGGGTCATTGTGAGGATCACTGCACCAGACAGAATCGGATTGGTCGACTGACCGGAGGTGGCGCCGGAAGCGTGGTTCGGGTTGCGGTCCGGGTTTAGGGATAACGCCGAATCCATCTCTTCTTTATCTGGTGTGGAAATCCGCGCGTCAAAAAACGAAAACGTTCTTTGTGCAATCTGTTTAAGTCTAGGCTGTGAGTGTGTGGGAGAGGGTGGAAGAATCGTGGACCAGCTGCAGAGCAAACCTGTTTACTGTGCACAGTTTGGCATCAAACACAACAGACTGCTGAGTAGCTGTCAGCGCAGCAGATCCCTATTAAAACTAAATTTATTGCTGCCTTGAGAGGTTTTTTAGCATCATACTTCTTTTTTTTTTAAGTTTCTCTTTCTCCTTTAAAATGTTCTTCTTTGAGCTGTCTGCTCTTGTACGAACAGCTGTCAGACAAGTCTTCAATTGTTTATTACAGAAACGAATGACAAGGAAACCTGGCTGAGGGCACCAGCCTATTTAAGCACACACCCACCCACACGCACATGCACGCGTGAACACTCAGACACACGCACAAAGGGTGAGGGTGGGAATCCGATCTCATAGACCACACGCAGACTGCAATATTCTATTCACTAGATCTCATGGACTGCAAATGGGCCTCTGCCTTATATGTCCAACACCTAATGGCCAGTACAGCAACCCCAACTTCATGCATCCACCAGATGTTTCAATGCCTTATGGGTCGTGTTTGGAAATGCATTCTCAGGCACAGCCAGACCAATTAAAACACATGCTTCTCCGACACAGTCACAGTTTTCAGATAGACCAATCAAAACACATGCTTCTCCGACACAGTCACAGTTTTCAGCTAGACCAATCAAAACACATGCTTCTAAGACACTGCCAGTCGCAACATTACCCAACACAATGTCAGACGTAGTCAGCCACAGTAGAATCTGGCCAAATCAAAATGAGACAGTGGGAATTCTTTCTGTCTTATGATTTTTTAAACATATGTGTGATTGTCTGGGATAATTGCTGCGGGGACTTGCTGTGTATCTGAAACCTATCAAGTTCTTCGGAAACTGTTTTAGATTATGAGAACTGATAGTGTAAATGACCCTCAACAGTTGGCTGTCGAGGAGGGAGGGATGATTATACAGCCTCGGTGCAGATATCCACCTGACACTTCCACAGCCTGGTACTTGTCAACACCCAATCTGTGAACCCGTCTCTCATGAGAAAAGAGATGGGCTCCCTTTCCCCATCTCCCTTGCGCAGGCTGTTTTTAAGGTTGGTGGAGGTTAGAGGCGGTCCTGCCCCGAGGGGGGCGATGGTGAACGACGCCTGAAGGAGGGCTTTAACCAAGCCGGCTGAACCCAGTCTTTGCCTTCGACCCCTAGTCATTTTCTCCCCTTCGCTTTTCTCACATGACGGGTCACAGCCTTTATCTCTTTTGAGTCTTGCAACTCTCAGCCACTGATCCGGGGTTAGTCAGTTCACCGCAGATTTTCACATTTATTCCCAAAACACATATCCTTTCTTTTTAAATACAATACAAAATATCAGCCTGAATGAACCCCCATGAGATTAAATCTCTCTGAATCTTCTTACAGAAACAATTTAGTAAGAGTACAAAAGCTTATTATTCATTCACTGTATAAATTGTATTACTCACGAAGCTTACACAGGGAGTCCTTTTGACTGAACGCGGTTGTGACTGGAAGTTAATTATTAGAGCTCCTCAGATTAGTCAAACGAAAAGATAAACAATCTGATGCGTCATTGGCAGATTGAAAAGCACTCAAGGCTAGAAGAAGAATCTGTCCACTGCCTGACTGTTGTGTCTGCACGCTCTAGCGCCTGGACAGCGGGGATGCACACTGGACAGGGTATGCCATGATTGACTCTGTCTCCTTTATTGATCCTGTTTACTCTGATGTGAAACTATGGCCACGTTAGGGTTAGGGTTGCTGATAAGACAAATGCTGAGATACTTGAGGAAATTTACTAAATAAATTGAGGAAAATGAGATTAGGCAAGAAAACGGTCAAGACAAAATACAATTTTATTTTAAAAAAATCTGCGACAGGTCAGGGTACAAATCAAATCTGAGATTGATTCAGAGCTGAGGAGGGCTCTGATTGAGCTTGTCCCGTACGGGGAGCGAGAACATGAGTGGGTCACCCTCCTCAGCAGAAAGGACAGATGATGAAAGGAGTCAAATGAAAGGTCTGGACTCAGGAGCAAAGAAATAAATGAATACATTTAAATAAAATAAGAGGAAAGAGGACATTTTAAACACACTATTCTCTGAAGGCAAGCCTTCTGTTTCTTCTTTTGTTCTACAGCTGTAGGAGGGACGCTCCAGTCGGAAACGCGGGCTGGTGGCTAAGTTGAGGCAGGACAGCTTGGCTTGCATGTGAGCCAAAAGCTTTGCGCGAGAAAATATGATTGATGGTGGACGGGAATGGAATGGCGTGTATGCCATTGTATTTTTGGGACGGAGGATACAAGAGGAAATTCCGCCTGAATGGGAGAGTCATTTTTTTAAACGAAAGGGTGAAATTGATTCTATTTTGCTGACCCACCAGATGATAAAACCCACCATTGTTGTGATGTTTGCCTCTGCCTCAACTTTCTCTGAATGTTCAGAATTGCGTAAGTCGGCGCTTCTGAAAATTTTTTGCAAACCTAGCCAGCACGCAAAGCATGCAAATAGGCATCCCAGATCCAATCAATTCAGAACTGTTCATTTCAAATGAGACTGGAGCGTCTCTGTAGAAACAGGCTAGGCACTAAAGAATCCAGCTCTGGGTTAGAAAACTGTGCAATGAAATTTGAAGCCTGATGCATTTTTTTAATTTACCAATTCCCAGAGGCCATAATTTAACCTTTTAATATAGATGAACATTCACTGAAAAAAAAACAAGTTAAGGGCTTGTTTCAGGCAATAACTCTAAGCTCTTCCTTGGGTTTCAACGTACAACCCAACGGCTACAATCGCCCCCATAATCGCTATACCATCTGATTCATCAGGAACCAATGGTATGTTCTAAATAACCATTATAACCAACAGGCTATCTCCAGTATAGAACCTACTAGAACCTAGTCTTCACTGAATAGGACCGCAGCTTTGCCTCCCTTGTCTGTTACTGTGGCATCTGGAAACACCGCGGTGTAAAATTTGCCGATTTTATCGACATGGAGGTGTCGTCTCCTCCCACCCCCCCCCCCCCCTCGAAACTCCCCAATACACAACACGCTGCTGGCAGCATTTAAGGCATCATGTTAAAGAGCGTCATGTCAATGGAGCTGCAGCACATCAGGGCGCGCCATTGATTGCCGGTTCATGCCGGACGCTTGGCGTCCTTCACCCTGGTTGCCGTTTGCATCACTCTCTGGGCTGAGGGAGAGTGTGGGGATAGCTTCGAGCTCTTAAAAGGATAAGTTTTTATATGAGAGCTACTGGCATCGCCACGGAGGGAGGGAGCCTCTATTCTTTGCAGTTTCTCCTTCCCCTTTATTAAGACCATTGATTTCTCATGGGTAACAAGGTATCGACCACACGCAGGGCCCTGCATGGTGACAGTTTTGGAGTGAAAGGAAGAGGAAGAGTCAATGCCTAACCACTGGTTAAGGCATTCATTAAGAAGAAGAAAAGTTTCAGTCTCTCTTTGTAAGTTGGCTTTAATCTACATTTAAAAGAGACAAAAGGAGGAAGTGGTGTTTGCTTTCTTCCTTCCTCATTTCTCAAGTGTTTTCTTTGATTGCCTTATGTCATATTACTGGATAATAGAACTTTTTTCATTTCAGAATATTTATATTTCTAGTTCTGTAGGGGGGTTTTGTATTATGAAGAAGGGATGCGGAGATAAGGAAATGTGTACAACACGAGCCCCCCGCCAGCGACCCCCCCCCCCACCCTCACTTCAGGGAAGCCATCAATCCACTCGTAATCAGTCCCCTGCATGCATCAGGCAGCAGAGAGAGTGCCCAAGACAGCAACAGGACCATAAATCTGTGTACCTGTCAGCTTATCTCTCCACACGCATTGTCCTTTATCCAGATAGGAAAACCGCCGCTAACAGCGAAGCTAAAGCCTGCTTTGTACATGACAGGTCTTTCTCTCGTAGGCTTGCAGGTTACAAATAGAGGAGTGTCTTCACCCTTGATTCATTCTTCTTCGTGAACAATACTCATTGTATTACAAACAAGTGGATTTTTCGCACCCCCTGGGCCAGTCTGCTGAAAAAAGTGTCCTCTTCTGGTTTCAGGGTCTTTTATTTTTTTTCACAGCTTCTGACCCCTGACCTATAACCCCTGAGGTAATCTGTTGGAGAGCTTCTCAGTGACTTTTATATGTGCGCCTGCCTGTTGTGACCCTCCTGCCAGACCTCCCCCGTAATTCCCACCTCACTGAACAACCCACAGAAACCAGAAATATGTGCGTTACCTCCGACAACATGACGCCGTTGTGGTCTAGTTGCACCTTCAGAACTGTCAAAGTGAATTATCTGGTACTGAGGTCTTTAAAGCACTACGTGAGGGGGAGATTGACTTCACTGGACACCAATGGGTAGAAAAGTGAAGTTCTGCAGCCACTTCTCAGCCCAAATCAATTCAGTGGGATCGGCTGGGGTGGCATGGCAACCAGTTAGATGTGGGAGCAGGGGGTGGCGGGATGTTCAGACATAAAGAGTTAGTGTTGGGAATTTTGCCAGGAGGCCAAGGAAACGCAGTTGATATTAAAATCCATATAGTGGAATTTATTGCAAATAGGATTTGAATCGGTTTCCCGTTAGTTTTTTCTGAGATGGGCGCTTCCCATCACCCTTTCCTAATTCAGCGACTTGAAAAAGGCTGTGTCGAATAGCTAAAATGATCAAATGTAACAACAGCTTTGGAGTGGAAAGCGGAGGTTAGCTTGAAACCACAATCCCCTGGCCTCCTTTGCGCCTCAATAACGAACAAGATGTGAAGTAATCGTCGTATATAAATTGTTTGCGGAAAAGAAAAAAGAAAAAAATTGTGAGAAAAATCTTTGAGGTTATGAATACATATGGGAGCTACGTTTTTATCATTGTTATACTTTATGATAAACACTTCTGTATTTCCAATTTACAGTAAGAAGATAAGGGAACTGTCAGAGGTATAAAGTAAAGAACCCTTAATTGGCCAGTTGTGCAGCTGGCCACGATAATCCCATGGTTGTCTATGTTTCGTCACTGAACTGACGAGCTTGGGGGGATGTAGGGAGATAGATATCCTGCTGTTTTATGTTTGCGGGATCCAGGCCTCTTAATCAAATAAATTATCCTGTAAAAGAGCTCTATTCTCACAGGGTTTTATTTAAAGCTAATGAACCATTAACTATGTTTATTGAGACTTGGGGGATTTCCCAAAATGTTTTGTTTTTTATTAGTGTGTGTTTGTTTATTTGGAAAGTGTGTTTGTGTGTGTGTGTGTGTGTGTGTGTGTTTGTGTGAGTCAACAGTCCCTTTCAAGGATTAGAGCAGATGTGCTGCTAATAATTTCTAGTCTAAGAAACAGTGTTTAAATCCTTACTTTTAAAAATGTCTACCCCTTAAAGAAAAAGCCAGAGGTATATACGGTTAACAGGGCATGAGCTGGTCTTTGTGACACCCAGGTGGACATAGAAGACAGCAGAATTTACTTTCTCTCCTCAGATACATTTCTGAATGAGGCTTTAACTTGAATAGCTGCAGAGCGCGGCTGGGTTACTGCCTTACTTAAATGGTTAGATAAATACAAACAGAAAAAGCAAAAAAAAGTCAGCCTCTGGCTCATTTTAGTTTGCAGCTAGGACCCCAATGTACTTTCCAAGTGTACTTTGTAAAAGTTGAATCTCCTGAATGCCTGAATGTCACTACCAGTATCTCCCACACAACGGACCTCCTAATGGCAGTAAATGGCGGAGTTCAGGAAAGTGGGTGGAACATTTGTGAACCAGGACACTCCTGAAAGGCCCTGTCCTAAAAAGGCGCCAACTGCCTCCCTCTCCCGCCTGACTCCCAGTCATTAATAGAGGGGCTAATCTGTGGAGCGGCTTTTAGCAAGCGGAGACAGCGCGCGTATACACGGCCGTTCAGACACTTTGGACAGCACAGGGGTGAAGGGGTGAACAGAGAAGTGAGAACACTGGTGAGGACTGGTGAGAACACAATGAGAAAGACAACGTGCTCCAAGCTAGCAAACAAAAAATTATGATAAATACAACAGGTAAGAGAAGACCCATCTGATTGGATTGAGAAAGTAGCCCATGTTTTTATGAACTGATGCTGTGATTTCCCAGCAGGGTCACCTTGGCATGAGAACGTTAACTTTGGAAAAGGTTAGAAAGAAAGGTAGGGCGGAGTTGGTGGGCTCCCAGCTTCATTTTAACGTTAACTTTTTCTCTCACATCCGTGCTCTAGAGAAGCAAATGGTAAGATGGGGGCATTGGCTATGGTTTTTTTGTTTTTTAGTAACTTGTGTTTCCCGTGAACTTTTCTCAAGCAGTCAACCTTCCTGTCCCTTCCGTGACGCCGCTCAATGTGATGTGATGTTTCAGCCGGGGTGAACTCCAGGGAACAGTAATCCGGTGAGCTGTGCTGGTTTGTACAAGTGCCTGTTCCACCCATCACCTGACTTAAACCACCAATAACGTCTGTTCACTAAATTGTATCAAAGTCATAGCAATTATTGCCATTTGACTGTGTATTCCCATTCAATTGGCAAAAGTTTGGTGGATCATTTGACAATATAGTTTCATAAAGGCTTCCGTCACCTTGGGGGAAAAAGGTGTCTCATCGTCTCGTCTGAAATTGTGACATTTTTTTTAAACAGCAGGATTCATCTGCACACTATCTATTTTGTAACAAAAACTGAAAAAATCAGTTCAGTAGTCAGGAAGTGAGATATGTGGATGGTGCAGATGGTGCACCCCCACCCCCAGGCCCCATAAGTGACACCTTCGTCTGTGTGGCTCTAGACACAACCTTCCCCTTCGTTCTCTTACATTTCCTCACAATAAAGACTTTCCCCAGGAAAAAAATTGGTTCTCTCGCATGCCATTTGCCCCACCTTTTGAGTAGTGACCCACTCTGAAAGTACCAGGAGACCACTCCCTGCCTCGTCTCCTGCCAACGGAGGTCATATCCCATCCATGCAAGGGTGAGGAGAACATGGGAGATATCCAAACTGCAAGGGTGGCACGACTGTGAGGATTAGGTGCCCAAGACACTGCAAATAAATACCACACTACATAAAAGAGGTATTGAATTTTTTTACCCTGTTGAGAATCAATACCCCCACTTACTTTTCAATCAAAACGCCTGTGGGATGAAACAATTTCACCCAAACAATAACGGCACAGAGTTTATATTTAATGGCAGAAAATACATTATTATAATAATTTATTAATTTATAAATGTATAAATACATTTAAAACGAAAAAAACAGATAACAGAAAAGCAAGTCTTGTCAAGACCCTGCTCGTGTTCACAGCTACATTGGCGTGTGCCTCTGTGTCTGTAGCTGGAAATACATAGATAAGAATAATCTAAAATTCGGCTTGAATGTGCGAAGGGCTGCTTTTTTTCCCAATGTAATCCGCACCCCGTGGTACGTATCAGCAATGGCGCGATTGCTGTCTCCCGGTTTCTGGAATCAAGAAATAAAACAAGAAAACGAAAGTGGAAAAACAGTCCCGTCGTGATGGATTATTAATGAATTTAGGTTTCTACTGATATGCAGCGTGTTTAGTTATAGTAATTATAATAATAAAAAAACGTTGCTGGTTTCGGGTCTGTCTAAACCCCCTGTCAGAGATTTACCTGGGACTGGAGGACAGATCAATGCTGTGCGATGATGAAAGAATAACTTTAGGAGTTTAATAGACTGCTGTTTCGATGTCTTTCATCACATAAGTTTCTTAATCTCCTTATGTTAATTCTTAAACTCAGAGAGGGGGTACGGGTTGCAGTGCGTTCCACAACTTTTTCTTTTGAGAAAATGAGAAGTGTAAATAAATATTATAAACAAACGTCAGCTTTGTAAAACCAGAAATCTGGTGACACATTCTTACTCTGTTCTCTACTCGAACCTCAAACATAAATCTCTTCCCGAACACATGCACACTTTTTCTGGAAGCAGCCTGTGACTGCTATTGCGCTACCGCGGTGATAATGCCATTGACGGGCTGCTTTGCAGGAATGTATCCGCCCGCTTTCTGCTCGTCTTCTGATTTGTTCTTTTTTGTTTCTTTACTTGCCATCATTTCTCGTGTCGTCTTACTGTGACGGGTATTAGCCAAGGTTTAGTACGCTGTTTGTCCTGGAGTTTCTAGGCGTTTCGTAATGCGACTCCCGGAGCCAGCGCAGCTGTTAACGGTTTCTGTGCCGAGGCGTACTTTTCCCCGAATAATGATCATAGAAAACAAAGGGACAATGAAGTCTGGTTCGACAGCCAGGACCAGAGAGTTTGGGCATCCCCACAAAAGTCTCTGATTGATTAGCTCTGCTGCAAAAGGCCCCAAGATTCGGTTATTGGACTGCTTGTCTACATTGTTTTGCGCTGTGGGTCTACTAAAGCACCTGGAAAATTAAGCTTAGCCATAACGATAACAGGCAGGAGTCAAGGACTCAGGAGTCACGATGTGTTGTAGCATTACGGTAGTTTCTCTGAAATTCACAATGCAGTATTGATGAAAATGACTTCCCGTTGTGAATCGAGTACAACAACGTGTGCTCGTAAATCTAAGTGTGTGCGCTCACATATGGCGACGATTGTTATTCAGAAATATGAATGTTGAATGCGGGCCGGTTCAATAAAACATTCATCTGTGTCTGGCATCTCGCGGTGTAGGCTCAACAGCCATCTGGGGAGAGGGAGAGCTCTTCAAACAGACACAATGCTTCAAACACTCTCTCTCAAATGCAGGTTTGTCCTCGCGGGCTCCCCATTCAACTGGAGATGAAACAAAAGCCTGCCGACACAAGGCAGGGCGGATGCGAGGCCGTTACTGGCCTCTATGTCAGCCCGAAAGTCCGGTACATGCATGTGCCTGCGTGCGTGTATGTGAGCATGTGGGTCTTACGTTTCATCCATATCCATGTGTCTGTGTGTGGGCTTCTAAATATACCCCGCACATGCTTTGTAGTGTAATGTTTATTCATATATGTGTTTTTTATACCACGGATTTAAACCACATGAATGGAATTCTTGTGCAACATTAAGGTTTTCAGCTGGGTATTCCACTACTTTCCCAGTGATGCCCCACGATGGCCTTTGCAGGTAATACGTTAGTTTCCATGTTTTATTGTGCATTTTATTAGACACGCTTTGCTCATAAAAGGTTAACATACAGGTCAACTGAATGCACATTTTGTAAATGATTTTCCAGATTTCTAAACAACTCTACTTTGATGAAAATATGGCAGATTTTGTATTAATATGGGAAGAAATATATGTATTCATGATATACATTTATGATAAATTTGTGAATTGTGACCCACCAAAAGTGTTGATATTATTTTTTATAAAATCTTAGACACAAATTGTAGTTATTTAATTTAAGTATTCTTTAAATGTCCACACAAATGGTGTGTTAGGACTTCACTACAGAAACAGCATCTGTTCAATATGATTATGTGTTCAGGTAAGTAAATGCCATGTGATCTATATGCATGTTACAGGTAGGCAAGGGAAACTATACTGAAGCCTTCACACTTCCTATCTACCCATATCCATCTTAAGCATTTAAGAGCATTGTTCCCTTCATGTGTTGCTGGCTTTATTAGATAAATGATGGAGGCAGATCAATCAATCAACCAGTCAGTCAATTTATTTATTTTTATAGAGCGCTTTTCACGTTTCCATGTCACAAAGACGCTTTACATACACATGCTCAACTGAGAGCTCACCGAATTCTCTGTTGTCCTCCCATGGCTGTAGAGACCGATGGAGTAGGGGGACAATGTATTGATTCGTGACCTCAATGTTCCCACTGTGCAGATTTCAGCAGCGCGCTCGAGAGATTCCTCGAATGGAATTGCGCTTATGTAAAGATGCCTTCACACCGAATTTTCCCCGCTCTAAGTTGAACATGTGCCTCATATCGCTCGGAGTTCGGCATGGGACGAACTGAACTGTTGCATGTTAGCACCAAGAAACCCACCACCAACCATAGACCTTGAGAATAAACTCTGAAGAACCGGCACCACGGATTTCACATACAGCATTTATTGCACGTCGTCTTTTCAATTGCCATTTGTAGTATCTTCAGTAAAGGCTTTTCACCAGTTTGCCCAACAGTAATTCATTTGTTCATTCATTGATTCTGTCAATCACTTGCTTGCTCACTGTCAGTCTCTGTTGGCTCATGAGACAGTGAGGTATTTTATAGACACGTGCATAAAAGCTTTTTCATTTTTTCTGTAAAACTATTTTAATAAGAAGCATCCATCGGCCTGAATTGACGGACGTGTCGGGGCGGAGGCACTGATGATTCCAAATTGATGCGGTATCAGACCCACTGGTGTGCTAATGCAGTCAAATAGATCAATGGCTCCCCCTCGTGGATATAAATAAAGTGGCGCATTTATTTACAAACAATACCTTTTGTCGTTCGAGACTCAAAAATCGTTTACAACACATAAAGAGATTGAAAACTTGCCACCGATATCTGAGAACTATATTTTCAATGCAATATACACACACACAAACACACACAGGGCTTGTGAATATGCAGCAAATCCTCTGAAGACAACACAGAATACAAAAAACAAACATTCCACATAAAACTGAGTTCCAGATTAAACTATTTTTTTAAATCACGTGAATAGGATGAACAAACTACTAAAGCCAAATGGCTTTGGTTAATACTTGATTGCTTACATGTGTTTATTTGTAAACTATACGTCTGACCATGGATAAGGACATCTGTGGAAACAATAAATTATATTCAAGGTTTAATAGTATAAAAACTTTTCGATACTTCCTATCTAACTATCCTCTTCCAAACTAACATAAAAAATGCATCTAATATTGGAAACAATCCTCTTGGTCAGCTGTCGGTGAAATTTATGTATAAAAGTTATTTGTAACGCTGACTAGAGATTCAGCAGCAAGTGTGAGTACTCGACATATTGATAATAAAATGTATATTTAAGTATGTTGCTGGTTGTGGTACTGCGTGGTTCAGTGAGAGATATCATAATTTATAGGCAGCACAAATTTATTTAGATTTTCTCAAGCTATAATAAGTAAATAAGTTATTTTATTCAGAATGAAAGCAAAGGTTTGTGTTGTTAGGGTTGATGTTAACACGCTATGGTGTGTTATGATTGATGTGTAAGGGTTAGTCCAATTTAGAATAATCCAATGAACAGATAGAAATTTGCGTAGAGAAGCAGCTCTCTTTGTGTCTTTGTAGGAAAATTGGATGATTCAGGGTCAGTGTTGTGTGTGGACTTTGGGCAGGTATTAATAAGACTCTGAGTCAGTACTGTGTGGGGACTTTGGGCAGGTAGTAATAAGACTCTGAGTCAGTGTTGTGTGGGGACATTGGCCAGGTAGTAATAAGACTCTGAGTCAGTACTGTGTGGGGACATTGGGCAGGTATTAATAAGACTCTGAGTAAGTGTTGTGTGGGGACGTTGGGCAAGTATTAATGATACTGAGTCAGTGTTGTGTGGGGACTTTGGGCAGGTAGTAATAAGACTCTGAGTCAGTGTTGTGTGGGGACGTTGGGCAGGTAGTAATAAGACTCTGAGTCAGTGTTGTGTGGGGACATTGGGCAGGTAGTAATAAGACTCTGAGTCAGTACTGTGTGGGGACTTTGGGCAGTTAGTAATAAGACTCTGAGTCAGTACTGTGTGGGGACTTTGGGCAGGTAGTAATAAGACTCTGAGTCAGTACTGTGTGGGGACATTGGGCAGGTAGTAATAAGACTCTGAGTCAGTACTGTGTGGGGACTTTGGGCAAGTATTAATGATACTGAGTCAGTGTTGTGTGGGGACGTTGGGCAAGTATTAATGATACTGAGTCAGTGTT
>JAOVYW010002400.1:0-12230 GCA_025775045.1 Hiodon tergisus
CTCTCTCTCTCTCTCTCTCTCTCTCTCTCTCTCTCTCTCTCTCTCTCTCTCTCTCTCTCTCTCTCTCTCTTTCCCATCCATAACACTCTCCGTTCCTGCCCATTGGCGGTCGGGATGGGGGGCTCCACATTTGCAGCACTTCTACCGTCTGGTCATCTACTCTCACCGCCCCCCCTCCACAGCCTCGTCTGGGGGTCCCCAGGGGACGCATTTGTAGGTGAAGTGGAGTCCCTCTCGGGCTGAATGCTTCCCCGGCTGGGTTCAGCCACTTGGCTTTGTTTATTTAATAATCAGTCAGCTGTGGGGAGTGGGGTTAGCCACAGCTTATAAAACTAAGTCAGCATGACCAGAATATACCCTTCCCCTACCAAACTCTCTCTCTCTTTCAAACGCACGTACTTATACACTCATATATAGTTTAGGCACCGACACAAATGTACACCACACCCCTGACAGACTTACACACACAAACGTAGAAACAAATCAATGGCTTAAAGTTTTACATTTGTTACCTTAACAACACAGCAGTAAAAAAAAAAAACTTATTCCATTGGTAATAGCTTGGAATTACCAAGTATGTCTATGAGTATTTTGTATTAATGCTGGGGGCACAAACAAGCTGTCCTGTCCAGAACAGAAAATTTTATATTGGCATTCCGTAAATCCAGCATGCAATGCACAGAAATCTTTGTAAGGACATGGCTGAGTGTCAGAGAGGACGACGACTTTTGGTAGAGGAAGCAGTGGTCACAAAGATGGAAAGCCACCCTCATGGAAATGAACTCATGACATCATAGAGGCTCATGGGAATATGCACTGTGCGATCATCTCTACTGCAGACTGCTGCAGTGTACATGCTGGAGGACGTTACAGGGACTTGAGGTTCTGCCATTTGACACAGGTCCAGATACATTCCTGTCTGACTGAGGGACCGTTGGGCGTGCCTCAACCTTCGACTTGCGGACTTCATGGCAAGAGGTCAAAGGTCTTTACCAGAGACTCAGTTTATGAATCTCAAATTAGAGTAGATTTATTTTTTTTAAAGGGGATGAATGCTGCCTGACATAGCTAGACTCAATTATCTATGAGAAGTTACTTTGTTTTCTTTTTTGGTGAACAGTAAAAAAAATGTTTTTAATCTAACAAACCATGCTGCACCAAAACATGGTTTCACCCTGGCTTTCGCCATGTAACTATTTTTAATGTCAGCAGGGGGAGTCAATAATGTGTGTTACGACTGCTGGTAGGGATCAGCCACAGCAAAGCCGTATTGACCAGAAGCATATGCTTCACACATTAGCAGACACAAAAACACCCTGGAGCATCATCCCCTCCTCCTGAACACACCCAGTACGTGACCAGACCCCCATCTGCTTTTTGATGAAGAATTTCCTCTGCAATACTGCAACCCACTCCCCCCTCACACACACAACTCCTCCTACGTTTGACCAACAGAACTTAGTCCATTAAATCCTGATCCAGGGCCAATTTCTGGCCACCCGCTTTTGTACACCTGTGGAACCTGGTGAATGGGACTTGCAGCGCAATGCAGAGTGTGTTGCAGGGCCCAGGCTGTTTGTTTACTCTCCTCGAGTGGACAGTGATGTGCTGGCAGCCCAGGCAGTGAGGGACGGAACAAGGTGTAAGGGACCGACGGGCAGAGAAAGAGAAAACACATTTAATCAGGGAGGTGAAACCTGGAAGAGTGAACAGGCTGCCACTCGCATGTTAAGTGAGAAAGCATTATTTTCCTTACATAGGTCTTAGAAAGTCACATGCTCACATTGAATCTGCTTTTATTTATTATATCACTTTACATAAAGTATAAAGTTGAGGCTGTTGATATTTTTTAAATGTTTGATATCTCTTCATCTTTCCCAGAGTAAAAAAAAAAAAGCACTCTGACACATAATTCCCACTCACAATCATCAGTGAGTATAACAATACAAAATAAACTGAGAGATAATTTGTCATGTCTGCCCAGGCTAGGGTGGGTGGGAATTGATTAATCAGAATCCCCTGTCAGCTTCCAGAGTGTCTACAGCCTGTCAGTGGTATTAGGAGTGGTGAGTGTCTCCACCAATTGTTTCTGAACCTCTCACTCAACCTTCGCATCCTGCAGGGAGGCTGGAAGGCAATTGGACTGGAGTAAACACATATTACTACTTCCTAACAGTCCCCATGGTTGGTGGGAGGACAGGTGGTGAACAGAGATGCATCAGTCCAACTGGAAATTCCAAATTGAGGAGAAAACACAACAATAACGGCCAATTCCTTTTTTAATGAAGTCAAGAATTCTAACTGCCAGCAACTTTCAATTGGCAAAGTGGACTAGGTGTTGTTAAAAATATCTCAGATTTCCACAAACTGAAAATAGCATGCATGATCAAAATGCGCCCCTTGGTGGTAAAAAAAGTATTTTTCTAGACAGAATTACGTACAATTATTTAGACATAAGAAAAAGAAAAATACATTTATTTAAAAATATATTTTAAAATACATTTTAAAACAAATATTCTAATTTAAACATTTAAATAACTATAAAATATCATTTTAAATATCAGAGAGAAAAGACTAAAAGACAATTATTTTTATTATTCACTCAGGATCTCATTTCTCGTCCAGCAGGCGGGCATGTCGACTGATTTAAGGCTAGGACAACGTCTTCAGGGGTCAAGGTTCCTCTGCACCCAGCGGAGGTGCTGGGAGAGGCATAGTGCCTGTAGTGTAAGGTTATCACTCGACTTAATTTCTCCTGCTTTCTCTACTTGTCTCTGTAGCACGCCCCTTGTCCTCGCGAACAATCGTCGAAACAACTTTCACCGGTATTATTATTTTCTGCAGAAACAGAAACTTCCCAGAAACAGGAATCCCCCTTATGGGTTCACCCCAAACAAAACAAACTAAAATAACAAACAAAAGGAATATCCGAAATTAGCGACTCGTAAGGCGGACCCATAATGCCGACTCGCGTTCGGTTCCCCAGTTCCATATCCGTCCTCCGCCTCCTCTCTTTTGTAATTTCCTTCCCTTGTTGCTTTTCTTCCACCCGGCTCCTCTACCGACTTTTAGCACCTACTGAGGGATGGCATGCTGTTAAATTACGTTCGTAATTACCGTAATCCTCAGCCGGTGCTGTTGGGCGTGCCCGAACCTCTCCTGCATGTGTTCGCAAGACGGACTTGTGACACAGTCTCCAAGTCACTTTTCCTTGTCACTGCATGGTAGAGAATCGTCTTCTTTGATGAACAGCAGGCAGCTCCTTCTGCCTCGTCTTTGATACACCCAGATTTATGGCAGGATATATAGATGTCTTGGCTTGGGAGCACCCGGAAACTGCGACAGCTGTGCCTCGGGTGGTGGACGCAACCTACAGAATCCACAAGGCTGACAGTTAGAGCCTCTCCCACTTCCCACTGGTGGGCTCAGCGATCAATGTGTTGATGCAGCAGGATTTCTGGTCAAGCAAGGATGCTTCCTGCCAGAATAAACACTGTCGGGTTACAGAGTCTATTCTCACGAAGGCTTACTCCGCTGGCTCACTGGTCGTTAGTGACAGTGTTAGGGGCTTACCAGTCCAAGATCTTGTCCTTGGTGCCAGGAGGCTTTGATGCCGGGCAGGTGGGTGAGCTCCGGCTCATCACCAGTTCCCATTTTCCAGGGCCTCCAGTTACCCATCTGGCAGGAATGTGATGGCTTTGTTTGTGAATAAGACAAGGGCACAACTTTGGGACAGACTGATTTGGTTCCTGGGCCTAGTGGTGGCAGCTTCCCAAACCTTTTGCCTGGGCCTTCTGTGCATGCGCACCCTGAAGGTCTGGTTCAATGCCACTCTCTTGGTGAAAATGAACCTGCCACTCTCGCAGATATCCCCTCAAAGACAGTTAGGTGATCACCACAGATGCCTTCAATTATGGTTGGGGAGGTGTGGAATTTGCAAAGTGTGTAGGGACCCAGATGGCACAGGGGCCACATAAATCTGTTGGAGATGCAGGCCTGCAAAACTTCCTGGTGCACCTCACATCCAGGTTTGGACAGACAATACCACAGTGTTCTGATACATCTATCACCAGCGTGGCATGAGATCACCCAGTGTTTGTATTCTGGTTACAGACACACTTCCTCTCCCTATGAGCAGTGCCTCTGAAAAGGGGGCTGCTGTACAGCTCCAGACATCTGGGGGGTTGCCTCAGCACCAGGATCACCACGGACCACACCCTATCATCCACAGATGGACAGATAGGTAGAGCACTTCAACCAAACCCTAAAGCAGATGCTGCAGAAGTTTATCAGTGACAGTGGTTCTAATTGGGATCAATTATTTCCCTTCTCTTGGGTTTTCACCTTTCCAGCTGCTCTACTGTCGTTAGGTGAGTAGCCTTCTCAAAGGCCATTGGGCAGGAGACAAGGTAACAGGAGAGTAAAATCATTGTTTCGTATGGTACCCATATGTGAGAGAAACTGCAGGAAATGAGCGCTCTTGTGCAGGACCGCATGTTGAAGGCCCAGCAGCAGCAGAAGGCCTAGTATAACCAGTCAGCTTGATCAAGGAGCTTTTTTCCATGACAGAACCCACTACCCACTGAGGGGAACAAGCTTCTGGCTAAATGGCAAGGGCCCTTTGAAGAACTTAAGAGACTTGATGCTACCACCTATGAAATTTCTACTCTGGGAGTGAACCGCTTTAGTAGTACTCTACATGTCAATCTCCTGAAAGAGTGGGCCCCACGACCTGAAAAGCTAGCAGACATGCTGTTGATCAGTGGAGAGAGGAGGCAGAACAGTACCTACCTCTTCCTAAGTCATCTGGCCTTGACCTGGACAACCTCTCAGAAGTCCAGCAGAGATAAATTTGCCATCCTGCAGTTTTCCAAAGTAATTATAAGCATACAAATTTGGTTAAGTTGAAAGGTGCACTAGTGAGGCAAATGAGTTATAGAATACCTGAAGGGGGAGGTGGATCTGATGGGGATCGTTGAGCCCCCAGGAAGTGAGTGATGTTATCCCATTGTTCTTGTTCCAAAGAAGGATTGAAGTATTCAGTTTTTTGTAGACCTGAAGTAATTGAATTCTGTTTCCAAGTTTGATAATCATCCAACTTCACAGATTGATTACCTCATTGAGGGCCTTGGGAAGGCCAGATTTCTTACCACTATTGACTTATGCAAGGGTTACTGGCAAGTACCATTGAGTCTCATCCAAGTGTGCCTTTGCCAAATCTGAAACAGAGTACCTGGGCTCTGTAATATGGACTGGCATCAAAAGCCAGTGAGTCCAACTTCCATTCTCGCCACGGTTAGCATGCTGCTTCCTCCTTCAAGGGATGAGAGTATAGTTTGGGAATACGGGAATGGGGTAGAAGGACTAAAATAACTCTAATAGGATAACAAAATGTGTGGCTGTGGATTGTAGGTTTATGTACCCCTTCTGTTCTCTGTTTGTTTGGCCAAATGTGTATTAATGTTCTCCTTTTGTGTTCCTTGGGGAAAGATGGTTTTGGTTTGTGTTGTCCAGGCCTTGTCCTGTTAGTTTCTGTTCTGTTGGTTTGACCGCAGTTGTTTGATGGCCAAGAACAGTTATGTCCTAAATGCTTTGGTGGTGTTTATTTTGATTTTCAATTTTTTTTATTACATGCATTATATGGTTTTTTTTCTGAATTGATGTAACTTTTGTGAATGGAACTACGTAACTACTTATCACACAATCCTCTCAGAACATAAATCCTAAACAGAACAGAACACAGATACCAACACTCTTCAGTTGTATCCAGTCTCGCCACCAGGAAAAAAAACACGTAAGTGATAGCTTACCTAATAAGAAACATTTACTTAATAGTTTAACTAATTTAAATTGAAGAAATATCCATAGACATATGAAAAATACTAAATCAAATAACCACTCGTTACAACGAGGGACGCAGAAGAGCATCTCTGATTGCACAACACATTGAACCTTGAAGCAGATGGGCTACAGCAGCAGAAGATCACACCAGGTGCCACTCCTGTCAGCTAAGAACAGGAAACTGAGACTACAATTTGTACAGGCTCACCAAAATTAGACAGTAGAAGATTGGGAAAACGTCGCTTGGTCTGATGAGTCTCAATTTCTGCTGCGACATTCAAATGGTAGGGTCAGAATTTGGCGTTAACATGAAAATATGGATCCATCCTGCCTTGTATCAACTGTTCAGGCTGGTGATGGTGGTGTAATGGTGTGGGGGATATTTTCTCCCCTAGTACCAATTGAGCATCGTTTAAACGCCACAGCCTACCTGAGTATTGTTGC
The DNA here is from genome assembly GCA_025775045.1 of Hiodon tergisus. Lineage (NCBI taxonomy): Eukaryota > Metazoa > Chordata > Actinopteri > Hiodontiformes > Hiodontidae > Hiodon > Hiodon tergisus. The sequence continues at coordinate 6,286 of JAOVYW010002400.1, forward strand.
TGACCATGTCCATCTCTTCATGACCACAATGTACCTATCTTCTAATGGCTACTTCCAGCAGAATAACGCGCCACGTCACAAGGAGTTCAATGTACTCAAATGGCCTCCACAGTCACCAGATCTCAATCCAACAGAGCACCTTTGGGATGTGATGGAACGGAATAGTCGCATCAGGGATATGCAGCCGACAAATCTGCAGCGACTGCGGGATGCCATCATGACAATGTGGACAAAAATCTCGAAGGAATTTTTTCAGCACCTTGTTGAATCCCACAAAGAATTAGGCAGTTCTGAAGGCAAAAAGGTCCAACCCGGTGCTAGCAAGGTGTTAATATCAAATATAAATAAAATACACACACACACACACACACACACACACAGGGGAATATTGATATTCCATGTTGCACATTTTTGTCACCCTTTATTTTAAGAGGCACCTAACTATTAACACATTAATAAACATTAGTTGCTGGTCTTTTGTCATTTAGTTAATGGACTATTTGTTACTTAGACATTACGTAAAATACATTAGTTACTGGCAGTTAACATTTTGTTGACTGTTAAACTGTTTGTTATTTTAACTTCTCAGTTATGAATAAATGGAACTACTTTGAATTAAACATTTAGTGTAAATGTGGTAGGACTCAGAAGTAATCCCATGAATAAATCATTAACAAATGCATAGGAAATATATTATTTAACACCAGCCTGTTAACAGTTAATAGGATATTGCTAATAACCATATTTGTAAGGTTAGTTAATGGTGAATTGGCCTGCATTTCTTAACAGGTTAAGCATTCTAAGCATTAATAAAGCAAGTCAATAAGTCAGTTATTTAAGAATTTAATTACAATCCCCACCACGTGTGCCCTTTATAGACTTACCTTTAACCCTTGACTGATGCCACCCATGACTTAATCCATAATGCTCCCTATAATTAGTCTGCAAAGTTTTTAAACTAACAAAGTACATGTCACCAATTAATAATCATATTTATAGTTAATGATGAATAGGCCCTTAAAAATAGTGAACCACATTTTCATTTGTTTAAAGGCTGTTATGTTAATTGAAGCATGGTTTTAAGCACATTAATTAAAAAAACATCTACTAAAGACAATGCACCACTATAGGTTCGAAATTACAGTACTGGGAGTACCGAGGCTAACAAGGTAAGCATGGCCAGATAGGGCGCAATAGAGATAGAGGTAATGTGCGATCCTCTTCTGTCGTTCTTTGGGTGAAAGTCGAGTGTGATGACTGGACAGGGTGCAACCGAACAGGAGGATAAATGAGCTGGGGGGGCTTCTTGTTTGGAGCAAGTTAGACAAATGGTGCAACAACTTCTCTAAACTGAGAGAACCAGACTAGCTCTGACTGAAAGTGGTAATTTGAGCCTTGCTGGAGAATGGCTAGCTACCAGCAGGGTTCAAAACTTGAGCTCTTCCACAGCAGGTATGCTGTCCTGACAGAGGGTGAGCAACAGCTCTCCAGCATCGTCCATTGAATCGCTTTCCCAGGAATCAGGAAGGCGATCTTGGCTGCATCACTGGAGAAAGCATCGAGTTAAATAAAATACACTGAGCACTGAAGCAAAACGTCATCACATGGAACACGGACATCTGGGAGAGGCAGTCAAAGATCGAAAACCCTGAATCACCGCAGGGGACCGCAGAAAAGGTCAGAACAAGATGAAAACTTGTTCGTGATTAAACACTCAGCATATAAGGGTGCATATAAGTACAAACCAATGAAAGTGTAACTAGGGACAGGTGTGATTTAAACAATGAGGAATCAATTTACACAAGTGCACGTGAACATAAAACGAGGGAACAATTAACTAAACAAAAAACTTGGGAGACTGTGACCTCTGGTGACGGATTGGGGAATTGTCCAGTGTGGACATGACAGTAACTATTATCGCTCATGACATATGGCTGTAGCTCATCTGTTTTATTCCAGGTGAGAGGATCGTAAAACAGATAATGTAGGGAAAAATGTAACACATCCCCAGTAGATTGACACGATGATTAGACCTCATTACACATTCTTTGAAGTAATTTGGTGCTCACCAGCTCTCATAGCTGCCAGTCTGACTTTATTTTTTATTTGAATGGATTTGATTGCCTGTTTAACTACAAGACATTGTCCTCTAAAACATGATATTTTATACTACACAGATTTTTTTCTAGTTGCTTTTGCAAGTTACCTCATGACTACATGACTTGATGATGATACATCATACCTACAGTATACCATTATTGCGTGGTGTCAGCAGAATCTGGATGCAAGAAAATGCAGTTGTGTACAACTACGTTGCTTTTGTTGTCATCTCAGGGATTTCCACCCAACTGAAAAAATGATGTTCAAAATCAGATGCCCAGCTGTGTGTTTCTTTAAATCCTCCATAACACAATTCAAGTAAGGAACTATTAAAGTTGAAAAAACCAAAAACATAAATTAATTCTGCTTACAGAGGCTGAACAATAAAATATTAACCAAACAGGGTAAGCCCCATGGTGGGTTTCTGTAAAGATGTTCTATTCCATATTTCTTAAGATTTCTTAAGACTTTGCGACAACGGAATAACACAAAGGGGTATAAAAACAAAGGACTATTGAGAGATGTCCGAGGCCAGGACCCAGGAACACTTCTCAGGACTATACCCTTCCCAGTCCACCCGGTACTGTAGACAAAATTTCTGGTGGTGCATGGCTCACTGTAGCGGGACATGGGCAGCATCGCTGCAGTGAAACCAATAGAAGGCTCTCCAATACCCAGGAACAACGGTAGGTGGTACACTAAAACACACTGGAAGGAGGTGAGACAAGTGGATGAGCTGATGAGCAACTGTTAGACTGTTAGACTGTGGGTGGTAGTCTGAGGAAAGACTGATTAACATTTAGAAGGTTAAAAAAGGCAGACTAGATAGCAATTGAGGGCCCCCGTCAGGAACAATGTCTTCAGGCAAACCATATATCCTGAAAACCTGGTGGAAGAGCACCTCAGCATTATCAAGGGCTGCAAGGAGGCACTTCAGGGGGAGTAGTCTGTACACCTTATAAAATCGGTCTACGGCCATTTGAATGAAGGTGGAACTATGAGAATTGGGTAAATCGTTAATTAAGTCTATAGCCATGATGGAGCATGGCTCTAAGGTCGGTGAAGTGGGGAGTGGTTCCAGGACCCCTGCAGGGAGTTGGTGGGAGGACTTCCTGTTGGGCACAGGAAGGACACGTGGCAACGTAGCACAAGAGATTTGACACTACTGTAGGCCACTAGAATTTCTTGGGAGACGGTACACCAGGTCCTGGGCATCCTGCAGCCGGAGAATGAAAATGAAAATATTTGCGGCCCAAAGCAGCAGGAACATAGATACAAGTGGCCAGGCAATCTGAGGGAACTGGATTGGAGGCAAGAGCATGCTGAATTTGCTCCATGATTTCCCACCAGATGGGAGCCATGAGGCAGGTGGGAGCCAAAATGGGTTCTTTTGAGCCATGTGAGAATCAAACTGATGGAACAAGGCATCTGCCTAGGTGGTTTTGGATCTAGGCCTGTGTGTGATTGTATAATGTATGATGCCAATGTCATCATTGTGCTCCACCGGGCTAAGTTTTTTTCGAGAAGGTGGCAAAGGGGAATACAGGTTAGTAGACAATGTAACTCATGAAAACTGACTTGGGAACAATGAAAGGCACATTTTTCCTCATTGATGTAGAGGTCATTCTCCGAGAGACATTTCAGTACATTTCATGAGATTTTAGATGAGAATGTACACTATGATGGTAGAGGTAGAGGAACCTCACCTGAAAAACCAAGGGGGCGTTTACCAATCCATATAGCATACGAAGGTACTTGTAGTGCCCACTGCTGGTAAGAAATGTGCCATTCCATTCATCACCCTCACGTATAGTGATCAAGTTACACACACTGCACAGGTCCAGTTTTGTGAAGAAACAAGCCCCCCCTAACTTGCTCCAGAGCAGCAGGTAACAGTGGTAGTGGGTAACTGTACTTGATAGCGAGGTTCTTCAGTGCCCGGTGGTCCATACAGGGTCTCAATTGCAGCAGCAGGGGACGTTGTAGGGTGGATAAATTCGAGCTCCAAAGCTTCCTGAAAGTAATCCTTCATCGCCTGCGATTCAGGGAGAGGAAGAGGATAAATGCAACCATTCAGCATGGGAGCAGATCAATGGCACAGTCCCAGAGTTTGTGTGGAGGGAGGCAAGTGGACTTAGCCTTGCTGAACACTTCTGCAAGCTCCTGGTAATTGTGGGGAATCTCAAAGGCTAAAGACAGACTAGGACTTGGGTAGCTTAGCATCGAGTGGATAAACAGTGTGAAAAGTATGGAGATTCCCCGGGAATTTACTATACTGTCCTTCCAAGAGATAGACAGATCATGAATTGAAGATTAAGGGAGCCCGGGAGTGATGTCAGCCTCAAGGGAGATTTACTCCGAGATACACAGCCTGACTCTGTATTATGGGGTTATGGGGGTGGTTATCTGTGATATATGACCTGAGCCAATAGGTTGACCGTTGATAGGATTGATTTAGAATGGCAATGTGCAACGAGTAAGGGAGAGTCCAAGGCAATTTACTGTGTTACCGTCAATATAGTTGCCTGCTGACTCGGAATCCACTAAGGTAGAGACAAACACCCCCTTTGAGCCTCAGAGGACTTTGACGAGGAAAAGACATTGGGAATGGACCAAAGGAGGTCAGGGAGCCATCGCAAAGGATTAGCCGAGTCCGAGGCTGTCATAAAGGGCGGTTTCATCTGCATGAGGTGAATCAGTTCCTCAAGGGTGTTTTATTTATACGGGTCAATAGGCAATCGCAATACCCCAGGTGGACGCCCTGGGAGGACCAGGCCATCTTCATGACAGGAAGGTCCACTGTGGGTGGCATCTTGTGTGAGGATTCAGATGACAGTTGTTGAACCCAAGTGTGGTAGTTTAATGGGGAGATCCAAACATAAAATCCAGAGGCAGGCAAAGGGCCATACACCAGTATACTGGGTATTGCAGAGAATCGCTAGTGAAAGAGGTTTGATTGACACACAAATGGTAAGGAAACAATAAACAACTCACTGTTACTAGGGATAGCAAACAATGAAGGAGTTACTTCAAAGTAGAGATTACTATAATTACTCAATTAACATGGTGCAGGTAGAACTATTGGGGAAGACTAAAGTTTAATTCAGGGGATAGCAAACTCTGGAGACAGACTTTGGAAATATCCAGAGGGAGCATGACAATTTCCCTTTATTATAGCCTAAGGTGGTGAAAACCTTTTCTTCTTAATGTTATTTTATCCTCAGAGGAAAATAGTTACACTAGGACTCCTTCTGTACTCTGGTTTTGTCCTGACCTAAGAATACCAGTTTTTAAAGTTTTTAAAGAGTTTTAAATTTAATAAAGATTATTGTTCTTGCCCTAATTCTGTGTTCGGTTTGTGTGTGCTGAGGATCTAAACAAACCTGGGTCCCTGTGTCCGTTAGGTAGCAAGTAGGCATCGGTGGCACTCTCCCTCACAGGTTCATGAAAAAACAATGTTTTAACAAAAATTTTAATAAATCAAACACTTAACTGCACCTCTATATAACAGAGCTATATATAAATTTTACTATACTGTTATTATTCTTCACCTCCTGCACTAGCGCCCTAACTTGTAAATACACACTGCTAGATTCACAACAGGGGAAGCAGTGGCAAAAGCATGAGGTGCTGGTGAAAGGGCTCGGGCATGAGCTGCAGAAAGGGGAAACAGCTGCAACCTCAGCTGAAGCTCAGGTCTTGGAGGCAGAACCGGAAGAAAAAGGGCCCCAGGATAGGATAAACCTCCAATTAGCTCCACTAGCCCCGACGGAGCATGCTATCAAGAAGGGCCCCAAGATGGGATAAACCTCCAACTAGCTCCACTAGCCCCAACGGAGCATGCT
>JAOVYW010002401.1:0-15124 GCA_025775045.1 Hiodon tergisus
GGGGAGAGATGCGGGACTTGACAGACCCAATGATTGCTGCTGCTCCTGGGGAGATGAGGGGAGCGGGGAGGTCTGTAGTGTCAATGGGGCATGAGCATTGCTGAGCAGGGGACGCCACGCCCACCCTCCCGTTTCGTCATTATTGTTTCCGTAAATAGTCGCAGGAGGGCCAAAGTCTATTCTAGGGCTGGGTAATCCTGGTCGAGCGTCGCAGCGTCTGTCGCTTCCTATTCCTGGTAATTATTTCAATTAACCAATTAAGATGTGAGGTGGAACAAAAACCTTGTCGCTGCTGCAATCCTTTCTGTTGTACCCTTGAAGATGTTTAATGTGAATTGCTTCAATAAAGATTAATACAATTATTTATTAGTTTGCACAAGACGCATTTTGAAAGGGATAAAATGTTAGTGCAGTGGTTGCATTGGATGGTGAGAATGGATTTGCATATTGACAGGATCCATTGGTTTCTTAATGGATTTTGCCTGTGTACACGCTCAACGTCTGCTTAGAACAGGAGAACCATGTCTAGGCCGGTCAGAAGGTGGACTGTTTGATCCTATTGCAATCCTGCCTGGTACCTCAGTGGCCTGAGACACACGGCAGGCAGCCGAGCACCTCCCCTCCCCTGCATTGAGCCAGGGATATCCCACAATACCCCAGGACCAATTCCTTGACCCCTGGTGTTTTAAGTGGGATTATCTGACGTGAGCTAGTACAGAGTGCATTCACCCGTTTGAATCAAGCCAACCCAACCCAACCCTCGCAGAGAGCAACCGAGACAAACTGGATAGTAGCTTCTTCAGGTGGTTGAGAAATGTTGACTTTTCAGGGCCCAATGGTGTAGATGGCCCTGCAGACAGCATTCTGATGGACGGGAATCCTCCCGGAGATCGAAGAATTAGCTGGATCCCTTTCTTTGACTGAACGAGGTCATTTTTTCATTTATGCGAATCTCTCTCTACACGAGTCAGCCACAGGGGCCTTTGGTGGCCGGCTGCTTAATCACTCCTTGAGACGAGGACTAGCGGCTGCGCTGCGGAGGCTACACTTTTGGAAGGGGAAAAAGACTACTGTATTTTTTCGGCCGGCATTTTCCCCGGGTTGTCATGAAATCCTGAGCCCCCCCCCATGCCGAGGTCTGGCACCTGTCCTGCTTTGAGAGCCGCGCCGGTCACTGGCCGGGAGTGGTCCGCGCATTTATCATTGATGGTTAGTTTGCGGATGCTGTCATGAGAGAACCGTGGTCGTTAGTTCAAGTGTCTCCCAGTCGAATGTTCAGAGTGAAATCCCCTAAATAGGGGAGACTTGAATGCTTTCGCATTTGCCCAATTTTCTTCGGTCTTGTGGTTTTTCCAACCAGCAGAATCGCTTTCTTTAGCCATATGAATACTCAGGCCCTTTTGGTTTGCTTCATGACTTTCTGGTTGGAATAGACAGTTCCAGAAATAAGCTGATAAGAATCTTAGACAAGGGAGTGGCTAATACTACTGAAAACCGTCACCTGTTTTCTGTTTCGGGACAGAGAAAAGATAACAATAGTTTGTTTCCAAACGCTGTAGTCTGTCTGGGAGAGACGGGCACTGTTTTATAGTGACATCAGTTCAGTGGCCTGTACTTAAGTGTGCTCATTATGTGTGTGTATAGGGTGCTGATTGTTTGTATAAGAACAGGGTGATCAGTCAACTCTCCCTTAAGCAGAGTTCTCATGTTTTTTGGGTTTAAATTTTTTTGGAAGAATGGCACAGCATGTCATGGCCACGAAATATTCGCCTGGTGATGAAATGTCCTCCTCCAATACGATTGCCTCCCTCCTCAGGGTCACTGCCTACCAATCTTTTCCCTGGAAACACAACACAGTTTTGGCCCGTCGTGGGATTCTCCAGCCCCCAGTGCAGCGGGCTCTGCACTCTCAGTCTGTGGGGGTCAGAGGGGCGGTTTATCCTTATCTGACAGTCTGTGTGTGTGTGTGGGGGGGGGGGCTTGGAGAGAGTCGCATGTCGGCAAGTCCCGTCACAAGAATGCAGCACGTCGCATGCCAAGATTAGCCAGAACCACCCAGGGCCCCTCCTTGCTGCAGTGAGTAAGAGTATGTGCGTGTGCTGAACTTGGGAGGGAGCCGTCCTGTGCTCTCTCGCTCGAGCGTACATAATAACTGCCACTTCAAAGTGGCATGAACTCAGTGATCTTGATGATTTGCATACCAGCGCAGCTCTCTCTTTAGGAGGGGGGGGGGGTGTTGAGGAAAATGCGGTTCTCCGAAGCGAGGGTGCACCGATCCCTTTTCTTTTGGGAAACCTGCGTTCCGTGTGCCCGGCCCCACCCGAGACGTACCGATGTCCTTTAATCACGTAGTGTTTAAAATTCACTTGGTTAGCTGCCATGACATACGTAGTCGTATCTGCTGCAGTGGTGCTCCTGGGCCCACGTTACGCACGCGTTCCAGGCAGAGCATGCAGGGTGGCGCCTGCATCACTTTCTGTGGACCTGGGCGCGTGAAAACCCAGATCCGGTCCTGTCTCCGCTAGGGGCGAGGCCTTGCGGGTGCCCCGTCATGAATATTTAAAAGCGGCGGGTCTCTTTATACGAGGACAAGGTGGGGGGGGGGGGATACAACCTCCCCAAACCCGCCTCCTCCTCCTCCTGCTCCAGATCGCCTCCCCCCGCGGACGCGTTGCCAGGAAACGGGAGGAGCGGAGCTACGGCGGCACGCTGCTGCTGCTTCCTCCGAGGCACGGCTGGCAGCCGCGGGTGTGTGTGTGCATGCCACCCGTGGGGAGAAGATTCGGGTGGCAGCCAGACACAGAAGGATGAACTCAACCCCCTAGTGTCTAACAAGGCTCGCAAAGGGTTGGCTTAGCTAATGGTCTGGGTGGCGTTTACAGACAGTCCACGCCACAGAAGCAGTTGGCTCTGGCCTTTGTTGAGAGAGTCCATTATTTATACTGTAGCTGACACTGGCAACTCTTTGTTTAGGCTACCGGAAAATGGCGCACAGACAATCGGCAGAAAACACAGGAAGCCGCGTTAAAGCCGTAGGACAAAACATCCTTGATTGGCAATTATAATATTTACTAAACACTGAAGAGAAGATGTAGCCAGGAGATACCTTTTTTTTCACTCAAACATATGTTATTGGCAGGCGTGCACACACGCATTCAGAAGCTTAATGGATGTGCTCCTCACGAACTCTGCCGTTTTTCCTGCTATTAATAAACGATTGCTGAATGGCTGTCAAATGGCAAACAAAACAAAAGTTACTGAGCGCTCTACCGGGTCCAAAAAAATCAAGCGCCTCCTTTTTCATGAGTTCCCCTCGTTACGTTTATGTCGGTTATACGGTACGCACTTTACGTGCTTGTGCCCCCTTGACATCACGCGGCTGAAGCGGATCGACGAGGACCGCAAATCGGACGCCGCAGACGCTAACACTCCGCGTCGCGTTACGGGGCGGCTTCGGTTAGGAGTTTAAAGAGGCTCGGCGGCGTGGAGTTCTGGTCCCGAAACTCAGCTGGGCTGTCACCGCGACCTCCTCGTTTTCCTGCCGTGGAGAAGATTGCAGCCTTGGATAGTTCTGACACGTCGTTTTGAATTTTATATTCTGTTTTGTTCAGCGGGTGTCGTCATAAAAAGCCACTGGGGCAACAGTGTGGTTCTGTGTTTCAGTGTTTTTGTTTTTGTTGTGAAGCCGCCGGTAGCATGCGATTTTATGGAGTCGATGCTGAGGAACAACGTTTTTAAACAGAGTAAAGGGCAGCCTCACAGGCACAATTGAAACCAGATTGTTAGCTGGTCTGCTGTATTGTTTTTTTTGTTTTGTTTTTCTTGGTTTGTTAGCTTATGGTTGACGCCTCTTGCCTGGCCACCGGCATTTAAGAGCTGGTGGAGTCTCCCGTTTGGCCTTTTGCGGAGGGGGTATGCAGAAAAAAAACTTTAGTCTCGTCTTTGTTCCGCCTTGCGAGGGCCAGCACTGTCACTGGGTGTCTGGGAGAGAGCTGTGTTGACTTGGGAGGTGTACCGCACGTGCGGAAAGCGATTGGCCCACTCCACCCCCCTGGCGGTCTAGCTGTGCCGTGACGTGTGACCGGGGACCGGCTGCGTGGGGTTGACTCTGGGAGTTGTCATGGTGACTGTGATGCACACGGCCTGCAACAGCCTGCCTGCATGTCAGGTATTAGATCGCTGCTAAATGAAAAGATCTCAGGCAGAGTAACAATGCTGGATAAGTGGAATACATTTCCTGATGTATGTAATGTCCCCTTTGGGTCTTGGACTACATTGCACATTCTGCTCTGCTTGCTTCGTCTATAAGTGAAGTCTCTACCTGTATAGCTATGTCTATTTTATTTTTTATTTTTGTTGTTATTTTCTTCATCCTATGTATTTGCCAGAATACCATTGCTCATTTAAATGCATAGTCAGTATAACAAAAGCAAATATAACAAAACTGTTCATCTCTGAATAAAACATTACGTCCAGAGGGCTGTACCAAGAAGACATTAAATTACAGTGTGAATTGTGTCATAGCAACCAGTGAATTCCACCAATTTGGATTGCTTAGCATTAGATGAAAGTCATTACTAAGAATTTCTGAAGTCACAGATACAGGGGTGCAAGCTAAACGAAGAACTACTGTTACATTGTATTCAGGTGGAAGTTAGGTAACTTTGTCATGTTAAACGTATGTTGTCTAGCGTTTTATTGTTTTTGTTCTCCTCCTGCAGCACAGCCCAGTAAGAGGAAAAAATGCAACGTACGTTCTTAGAAGGGTGTCCTGTGATTTGGTAACGGTCTAAAAATAGCCGCGCATAACCAAAAACGCAAACACGCATGCTATAAATAGAGTCTTTGATTCCAGGCCTAAGATTGATACGGATGTGCCGTGTGCAGAAAAAACCTGCCCGGATTGGAGAGAGGCACTGATTCTGTGAATCGGTCTGGACTAACCGCAAGATATCTCTCCTACTCTGCCTCCTCTGACCACGCCCCCGCGTACAGATGTTACACATGAATCAGACAGTGAGCATGCACTTTGTTTTCTAGACTGCCACCCTCATCCTCCAGTGTCCTGTTGTCTGTGTTCCGGGGACAAATTGGCAGAGCTGTGTTGTGATTGGTCCAGCTCACATGGACCTGAACTGGGCGGCTACAATAGCAGTTAAAATGTTTTATATATAAAACATTTTCTTTCCTAAATAAAGCCTTGTCTGTAGCACGAAGCAGGGGATATGTTACTTCTGTGATCATTGTCTTTGTCAGGCAAGCAGGGCTTTTTTGAGAAGGGGTTGTGTCGCAATTGTTCTTGTCTGAAACCCCCCCCACTCCTGTCACATGAACTCTGTTATAGCCCCAATAAGATTCAATTAATTGGTTGAATAATCAACTGTCAGTCATTATTTGTTGTAAAACGTGATTGCGGATTGGCGGTCATTAACTTCACTTCATGAAACTCGCTAATGAGTGTCCCGCTTTCAAAACTATTGCTTCATAACTTTTTGGAGACTTGAAGACTATTACTGTCCAGTGAGGAAATGTTTTCAGGAAAAATAAATTCAGATTGTATTGGACAAGTATGCGCAAGGGAACAGCGTATGTTTGTGTATTTTGCCAGGGGTACGTAACACAGCCAATGGGGATCGCACGCGGTGACACTTCCCTTTCTGACACCGTGCTATTAGGTTGTGAAAAGCAAATATCCTGCCAGCTTGGTAGAAATACCATAACCCCCAACCCGGCCTTTGGTTTGTATCTGTACGCCTGTGTCTCTTTGTCTCAGGTTGAATACTCCAAACTGTTTCCACCCTGCTGTCACAGTCTCTGGTTTAGGCTGAAGCCACTCCCAGGGCCTCCCTTTACCCCTTGAGAGGAGCTTGGCATGGTTTTAATCCTGCCTCAGATTTTCAAGGCCATTCTAGGTTCTCCTCGCTAAGTCATGAATAGATCCTTCTCTCTACTTTTTTTGTGTGTGTGTCTTGCCAAAGCCGTTTATGACTAATGCATAAGTTTACAGTTGGCCTATAAATAAATCAATCTAAAGGGGGGGGGGGGGGAGGGGTGTGGACTGGTTCATGATTATTTTAATCATACGATGTGCCCGAGGCTGGTGCCACATCATCCAAAGCTTTCTCGGGGTAGTGAGAAAATGGCTTTGCAGTAACGCAGTGTGACACTTGTAGCACTTCAATGGATTGATCCGAATGGCCTGAGTTTATATTTCAAGCAGGATGTCCCACCCGCCATTTACTAAAATTGCGTCTGTAGATGGTGTAGGGCGGTGATTTGCCTATAGTGTCTTTTGCCACTCAAAGTAAAAACGTCCCAAACATCCGCATGCTCTGCTACACACCTAACTACCACTGCTATGCCTCATCTCACTGTGCTGGGGCTTGCTGTCATTGAGATGATGAGAAGGTGGCTCTGGCGTTCCCGAAATAAACCCATCTAACCGTCTGTTGCACCTTGCCTACCTGTTGTTGCTGCGAACGTGTAGTCTCTTTGGCTATAAGAAAAGTCACATGGTTCACAGCTTTCTCTAATTGCTGTTTGGGAACGCACAGGCGGCACTGCGGCGGTCCTCGTTTCCCCTGATGTACGCCGGCCCAAGTCTGACTCCTTCAACTGTCCTGCTCTCACCTGGAATTTAAATCCTGATCGCCGCCCGATCCCTGCGTTACAGTGAGAGATGGGCGGCTCATTTGCCATGGTAACGGAGACTAACCACAAATGACACTCAAAGTTGGGAAATGGATGCCTTGTCTTTTCGTGGGGAGTGGCAAAAGAAGGTTTGCCAGACCTTTACAACGACGGCGTCTATGAAGTCTCGCCCTCCCGGGAAGATGAGATCTCTTAACGAGTAGGGAAAAGGGCAGGACTAATTGCTGGATTCGTGGTCCAGAGACGAGAAGGGTTGTACCCGATTCCTGCAAAGGGCCTTCGGCCGTGGCCGAAGCTGTTGAGCATTGGTTTGCTTGTGTGAGAGTTTATTCCCCCCCTTGTTAAAACTAGTTAAAAACGTGATCAATTTACCATAGGGTAAATGTGGTAACAAAGTGCTGCGGTTCCCCTAAGCCAGCCGTCTGTCTGGTGTGCACTGGGATTACGACAGTGTTACCTTTTAGGTGTTGTTTACGGTGACATGCGCGGTTCATTTCACGGTGTCTCGTTTCCCCGCCGTTGAAGCTGATTGTGCAGGTTTGTAGGCGTGTTGCGCAGCCCGTTTTCACGTGTCCACGCAACATATCAGCGCGTCTCTGCAGCGGAACAGCCAAAGCCTTTCCATCAACGTGTTGGAAGTTTTCATTACGGAGGTGAAGAGACACAGCCGGATTTCCCTTCTCGTTAAATCTAGCTCCACGTCCTTCAACTCGCCAGGCCCGGATCGGCGGACTTGTTAGATGGGAATTGTTAAGACATCTTCCGGGGCTGACAACTGGGACCGCGTGTGCGCTCAGGTTATTTCCATTCGCCGCACAAAGCCATTTTCGACTGAAGCGTCCGTTTGTGTGTGCTTGTGTGCGTCAGATCGAAAAGACACTAAGTGCTTCGGACACACACTGTAAGCCTTCTGTAGAACAGAAGCTCTTTGTGATGATTGATTCAGAACTTCTCCTTCCACACCAGATATTCTAATGTAAGCAGCTGTGGTCTCAAACAGTACTTGCTATACATGGAGCAATAAACAGACATCTTTTATAGGCTCCTACAGCTGCTCAATAGGGAAGATCCAGGCAAACAAACTCTTCATTTGCTTCTTTAGCTCCAGCGATCACATAGTCATCAAGTAGGAGACTAGAGTGAATGATACTTACAAGGCATCACTATAGTATTTTCATGGCTAAGTTTCTTAGCACGTGCTGTTAATCAGGTTATGTACTTTGATCAAAGGCACAATGTGTGTTTCTTCCTGGGATTTGAACCTGCAGTCTTTTTGTTACATGTTTGGTACTTTTAATCCTAAACCATGAGCCAAATCTGGCTTCCTGACCCCCGCTCTGTGCGGCCGTGTAGCTCGGGCTCTTTGGACTGCTTGTGTCTCCTGATTACTGGATGTACCACAGCGAGTGAGTGAGCGAGCGCTCGCACGAGCCATGTGCGGATAGACTGCGGGCTCGGAGGCGGTGCGGTCGTGAGGAAAGTGGTGAGCGGTGCTTGGCCCTCGCTGCGCTGCCTGCTCCTGAAGAGTTAATGTTAACGCGTGCCATCACCCCGGGGTCTGGAGTCTGTAACGGGGATGGGCAGGCTTTCGGCACGGACACTTCCGCTCCTGTGTTGTCCTGCCTTCCCCCTGGTGATGACCGCCCGCGTGACACAGGAATGGAGGCGGGGCTTGTGCACTCCACTCTGAGAGCTTACGGTTTGGCACTTGCACGGCTGTGGATGCCCGTGGGCCTGCTGGTGTGCACCGACCAAGAGAAGCAGTGTCCCTGTGAAGCTGTGTGGGTGAATGCTGACGGTCTGGCACTGTGCAGGCGAACGCGCCGTTGTGCTGTCGTGCGTTTCCGCCACTGGAAAAGGATGTAGCAGTGTGAGCACAGACTAGTGGCCGCTCAGGGGCGGCACATGAGCGAAGTCCACCCGGCTATCTAGTGTGAGGGTCACAGGGAAGATTGCAGACGCCGTAATGCTGTTTGGGTGTTGTCGGTTGTTCCTATGCCTCATTGCCATTTGCTGTGCGCAGTGTATATAAACACCTTTTGTCTCTGAGGCAGGGCTCTTTATTGTCTTAATTATTTAACAGAAAAGCTGCATATTTGAGTCTGATTGGCTCAGGGGCATCTCAAGGGCCCATAAGCCAGTTCTAACAGAGTTTGTGAAGTGCTGATTGAAAAAGAAAATGAGCACAATGTCAGGGCCAGGGGAGTATCTCTGCTCTCTGGGCCACTGAAAGTTTAATGGTGAAGCGTTGAGAAAAGGGAAAAAGTGTGGTTTAGTAAAAAGGTGAGAGAAGTCTTCTTTTGCAGGGACTGCAACCAGGCAATCATCGGGTCAGTCAGCTTTTGTCTCACGGCCAACTTGTGAACTGTGGTTGAGAACAGAGCTTCTTTCAAAAGAGACGAATGAATAATAAATGGCCGTGGTGAGACGGGAGAACATAGTCAGCTGTGTGCCCACAGTGAAGCCATCAACCATGTGGGTTTTCTTTTTTATTTTTGAAATGAAGTGCCGGGAGTAAGTCTGCAGAGGTCGTTGGTGCCCAAAAAGATCCTGTGTGCGGGTTTTGCGGGGCCAAGGGAGACGAAAATGGTTTCCGTGGCATCGAGGGCAAACCGGCATCACCGTCCTCTGCCTCAGGTGTGCCTCTTGCATTTTCCAATTGGCAGAGGCAGAGCGAGAAAGCGCCTTCCAACCAATCATGCTTAATTCCAGCTGTTCCCCATGGGGAGGAAGAGTGACAGGGGGCGAGTCCAGGGATAAACTCCCCTGACGGAGGCGTTTATTAATCCTTGTGAGCTTCAGCATGGACGGTAAGAGAGGCACTTCCCTCGTGACGGCACTGCTAGTCTGCAGTGAGATGCTCATTAGCGATGGGCCAAGAGAAGCCCTGTTGCTTTAACCCAACCCACCCCAGCCCGGGCAGCGCTATGCCAATTGTGCACTGCCGCTGTACTCTCCCAACCACTATCCTCTAATGACCTGAGGTGGATTCAAACCTATCAAATCTATAGACCTCTGGATTCAAAAGTCTATCTCGTAGTGTTCAGTCTGTGCTCCTCTGAAAATCCTGCGTCCTTCCCCTGATCCAACTCCGCTACCGTTCACAGGTAATAAAAACTTGCAGACATTTGAGAGGGGATCTGAGAGAGGGAACGAGAACCGCTGTTGGGAGGGTCATTGGTAGGCCCCGGAGGCCGTCTTGATGCACTAGATTTAAAGCTGTTGCATAACACTTCCACTAAGCCTACATCCAGCATAGGGTAAGAGGATTACTGTGCATCTTGCAAAGACCCCAACAACGTTGCAGCAACGTTAGGCAATGTTACCAGTGCTGAATGCTTGCTCGAAAGACCTCATTCTGATTAATCTTATGTAACAAACTGACAGAAACCCCATTACTCATTCCTCTGACTCTCCTCCTCTGACTCTCTCCTTCCGTCTCCTGTGATTCTTTTCATCCCTACCTTGGGCAGTGTTTGTAGTTCGCTAGACGCAGATAACTGCTCTGATTCTGCCACTGCCAATCACTGTTCACCTTCTGTGCTTCCAAAGACATTCAGGGTCACTTCACTTGCTGGTCACTTCACTGTGGTAGGTTCTGCATGAAGGCTTTTGACGTAGGCTGGCCAATTTTGATAAGGTGGTCCTATTGCGAAGTGTTTATATGGGTACTGCTTTGTGTTGCATCTATGAACAAAATGGTTTGGTTCTAGGAGCTTGAGAAGGCACTGAGGTGCACCGTAGGGGAGATGTCTCTCGGTCTGAAAGCAGACTCTGTCCAGGTTTCTCCACTGAGCAGCCGCCTCTGTGCTCGGTGTAATCGATGACCCTGTCCTCAGGGAACCAGTCGCGCTCTCCGCCTTGCTCAGTTTTACAGCCTTAGGCTGGCAGGCCCACGGTCGAGGTCCAGAGCTACCCGGGACATTTATAGGTCCTCACTGGGCTTTGAGGATCTCCCTTGGGGTTTTCCCATCTCTTAAAGGGAGAGGATGCTGGGTGTTTGACCTGTACTTGGAGTTGTGCCAACTGCGGTGTCCGTATTTGTTTTTCCGTTTTTATTATCCTATTGCCTGCCTAAGTGGAGAAGCTCCATGTAAATGGATAAAGGCTTTCACAGACTCCCCAAACGTTCCCGCTTCTCTCTGTGCCATTGGCCCGCCTCCCTCCCGTGCCATTATCCTCTCAATTAGAAAATCTTCACCAAAATGATCCTCTGTGTGCCCCACACAAGAGGATTTCCACAGGAGAGTGGCCAGTGGAGAGCTTTCTGGTCTGTCGCCGCACATTCTGCAGGGGCTGAGAGTGAGCGAGCATGCGAGCGGGAGTCGGTCAACCTGGCACGGTCCGGGCGACCATTGTGTTCCACATCCTGCCCTACGCGTTCCATAGACCGCGCATGCAGCGCCAGGCACAGAGGCGCCCGCCGCAGCCTTTCTGACTTGTGTGCGCCAAAGAGCATACAGGGGCCCAGGTGGCCAAAAAGACCACGGAGAGACCTTTTTTTTGTTTTGTTTTTTTGTTATGGGTTTTTTTTTGCCCCCCGTCTCCGCCTCCCTGAGCTGACTCGGCTATCAGCAAAAGTGGATTCACTACACTCATTTCCTCCTGTCCTCCCTGGACAGAATGCTTCCTGTTCCCCAGAGGGGCGGGCCGGGCCAATGGCCATCCCCTGCGTTCTCCGTTCTCAGAGCGGAGCTGCAAGGTCACGACCTTTGATCACTGATGCTTGGCTGAACAGCTTAACTTCTCGCAAACAGCCACAGTGCCCTACTCTAAGATATCGAAAGCTGGTTTGCAGGTACAGTAATATAATGCTCGTCTTTACCTCCGTCTTTCTTTTATTAAAACCGTTTTTTTGTTCAGGGTGTGTGGACCACAGTTATGTGCCAAGACGGCACTGATCTACTCTGCTGTAAGCAAGCGACACTTCCTGGCTGTAATCGACATAGTCATCGATTTTTATTTATTTATTTATTTTTCCTGCTCTTCCTTCTAAAGGACTAATTTGTGCTGGGTAGTGGGTGGGGGAAGTAAGACGGAGTGTGGGCGCCTGCGTGTGTGGGTGGCAGCACTCGAGGGTCATTAGACACTGCCCCATTATGTACAAGGACCCTAGAGGTGTTTCTACGAGGTCTTGGAGAGATGTCGACTTTTTCTGTCGCTTTAATGAACTATTCTGTGACGAAGGGGGCTTGAATACTCACACCCCACTCGTAATGAGAGCCCTAAACAAAACTGGATCGTGGCCACTGTTTATAAGTGCGGTTCTTTGTTGTTGGGCTGAGGCCTAAGATTTGTATCATATTCCTCTTGTTGCCACATGGACTGCTGCTGCTGCAGCTGCAGCTGCAGTTCTCTTCCTGTGGGCAGAGGGCGCTGGAGACACCAAAGGGATGTGAGGTGCCCTGGGGTCTGGGAAGAAGGAGCTCTGCAGCTGCTCCATCAGCAGTGCTCCCCCTGTGGTCTCCCGTCCATCTCTTGGCTCACCTTAATTCCTCCCTAGACAGGGGAAGGGAGAGTTTATAGGGCTGGAGGTTGCACAAGGTAACTGTGATTTGGCCTTGCAGGGAGGCAAAGTCGCCCAGGAATGTAATGCATTTACCTCGGTCTCACTAAGCAGCTCTCTGACTCAGTCCATGTTCCATTCCCTATCTGGGGCTGCTGAACAGTCACAGGCCGGTCGGGGCTAGGGCTCGGGGAGTGCCTGTGCCTGAGCCAGTGATCCAAGCTACGGGCAGGCCTGAGTACAACCCTGCTAAGGAGGATCAGCAAAGACGCATGTGCGTATGTGTTTGTACGTGGCTGGCGGCCAGACCTACAGTGTAGCGTATGTGGTTTCTGCTATCTTTAGCTTTACTACCAGCAGTCTTCGCTGCGCCCTGATGCCATTTGACTTTTCCGCACATCCAGAAGCTCAGGCCTAATCTCATTAGGGCCTAACAGAGCCCGGCTGATAACCTGAGACGGCCTCCCTCGGTGAGCCGGACAGTGGAGGCTGCAGAGGCGGCCTTGTCCCCTGGTTCGCTCGCACGCCGCCATTACTGCGCATCCACGACCATCCGTTTTCTGCCTATTCGTTAGCATTGCTAACGCGACAGGCTATCAAAAGCGGCTAAAGTTGTGGGACTTACAACTATTTCTTATATTGCTGACTTTTTTTTCTTCACAGGTCTTATGCTTATCTGGGGTTTTTTCCTCAAAAAAATGTTAAAGGAGAGATTTAAAGGTTTTTCTGCCAAGATTTCTTTCTTCTAGTGTTGGGTGGAAAACTGAATCAACAGAATTTCCACAGACTGGCTGTCCACATTGCCTTATGTTGTATCCGTTTGCGTCTGGTCCACCGTCTTTACCAGTCTTGCTGTACAACGTGCCTGTCCTTTCCTTGGTCCGCCCAGAATTTATATTTCAGGTCTTTGCATTTTTCCCGCCTATCTGCTTATAAACCTTAAACAAACTTCTAAAAGCCATCATTTTGTTTTATTCTTACAAGTTCTTACCAGCTATTGGCTAACGTCACCATAAGTTATAATCGGCTTAAGAATTTCGTGACTAATTTTTATCCCCCTCCCTTCTTTCTTCTCTCCTTTGGGTGCATCACTGCTGTCCTGCGTTGTGGATTCGGGGTGGAGCAGGTAAGTCCCCCAAATGTGTTTATTTCAGTTTCTAATAGCGCTACATGGGACTGGCAATGTGTCGTCCACAGTGGACACCGGTTGGTTGTCTCAGACATAAGTTATCGTCATGTGTTGATTCATTGTTGCGCGAGAAATCCTGCTCACTATGAGAGGAGTCTATGCCAGAGGAGTTGCAGATGTTTATTGAAAATTATGACAGAACGTCTCCAAGTCGAAATGTCCCGAAATAATGGCAAATGGGCAGACCAACGGAGGTTGGGGTCTCCTGAGGAGGACCCCCGGCGGACGGCTGACTACACTTACGGGTTTGTTGCATCGAACGAGCCTGGGATTCAAGCGGCCTGTCTAAATCGCCGCTAAAATCACCCCGAAAGGCCTGACTTCTCCTAGCTCCAAGAGTTTGTCGCTTTGGCGGTATGTGCAACACTTGTGTTGCAAGGTGGCGCAATCAGGATGTGTCAGCCGGCGCTAGACCTGTGCAGTGTGTGTGTGTGTGTGTGTGTGTGTGGGGCTACCTACAGGTATTTTGCTAGTGTACGTTTACACGTCACAAGCCTTTTCACTGTTGCGGTCACCGCTGTGATTTTACTGCTTTGTAGGCCCCCCTCTGCCCTGCTTTGACCCGGCACCGGTTCTGTAGCGTAACAAATGAAGGAGAACCTTGTTAATTTCTGCTTCTTCAGCTGCTGGCCTTCAGGTCTGTTCGGCGGTAGATCAGATCGTGTGCAGTTATGACATCACTGGGCAGTGAAAGACAAGAGGGTTACTTATGTAAGACGTTGGCAGAGGGAACAGCTGCTAAACATCACTAGGTTTGGCTTGTGTGAGACTTTAAATAGAGGCTACAGCTGGTCTATGGTTATTGGGGGGCTGTCACGCTTCTCACCGCCATAGGACTGGGAAGGCACCAACAGGTCGGGTAAGCATAACCAGCTACTTCTCCAGTTGTTCTCTGTCACCTTTGCTGATGAGCTTGCAGCTAGAGCCTTAAACCATTTTATTGTTGAGGTCGCGGTATCTGATGTCATCTTATTGACAGAACGGTGTGAGCACCCACCGGCAAGTCCTCTAAAACTAGGTTTCATCTCCTCTAGCCGCCCTCAATAACTGATCTGCCCCGCCCCATTCTGATTTTCTGTGTGTTGTATTTCGTGAAGTTGTGCACTAACAGAGCTCATGTCTGTTTTCCTTTTAATTCAAGTGCACAGAGGGTCTCTGGGAGAGAGAAAAACATTATTCACCCTAATGAGAGGACTTGAAGGAATCAGACGGCAAGCTTTAATCAAGTGTATATGATGTGGAAAGAACAATTTCGTGGGAGGATGTTCACTCGGGTTTGGGGGGGTGGGATAAAACCCTCCCTAAGAAGCTAATTTACCGAAGGGCCCCAAAGAAAGAGGGAGAGGGAGAGGGGGAGAGAGAGGACGTGGCTGGGATTGCACCATGTGGCGCATACGAGTGTATACGTGTGTGTGTTTAAGTCCGTTTGTATATACGCATACGTGTGTGTCTGTTTACGTCTGTTTGTGTATACGCATATGTGTGTCTGTGTACGTGTGTGTCTGTGTACGTGTGTGTCTGTGTACGTGCGTTTGTGTTTGTGTACTTGCATTTGTGTTTGTGTATGCGTATGTGTTTGTGTGTGTGTGTGTGTATGCGTAGGTGTTTGTGTTTGTGTGTGTGTGTGTATGCGTAGGTGTTTGTGTTTGTGTCTGTGTCTGTGTATGCGTAGGTGTTTGTGTTTGTGTCTGTGTCTGTGTATGCGTTTGTGTTTGTGTATGCGTATGCGTATGCGTTTGTGTTTGTGTATGCGTTTGTGTATGCGTATGCGTTTGTGT
>JAOVYW010002404.1:0-15122 GCA_025775045.1 Hiodon tergisus
ACGGCATCCACCGGTTTCGGTTGAGGCGCCTGGCAGACTCGGGCTACGTCCTCTGTGTAGTCAGGCAGAGACGCTTTTGCCAGCGACCTGGCGGGGGCGAGTACGCTTTTGGCGTGCGAGGCTAACCTCCAGGCCTGCCGCTAGCCTCACGTGCCGGCGGAGCTCCTCTGACCCAGGCTTCCCAGCAGTCCCCGCGGGGATAGCTTTAGCCCATTGGCGGGGGAAGCGCTCCTAGCCATCCCCGCTACAATAAAAACAAAATTGTGTCTGTCCAGCTGAGTTAAGGGCTATGTTTTTAATATCAGTTGTAAGTCTTACTTTCCAAAAACTACACAAAGCCTATTCAGATTTAGTCTACAAAGATTTATAAACCGTGCAAATGTACAAAGCAACTACTAACTACATCTGGAATACAAAAAGGTTCCATATGTATTAATGCTTTTAGTTGCCTTATTTAAGATTGTGTTCATCAACAACAAGCGCTAGTGCGACTAGACATTTCTGACCAGCAGAGGGCAAAGTGCTCCACCAAAAGGAAACTTTTTTTTTACCCGGATGTTTCCAACAAAAATTCAGTATCACAATATTTATTCCATATTCCAGCATCCATTTCCTATTGGTTTACCGCAGCACATTTGTCCTTTTATTGGTATGTAACAAGAACAAATTTGTCTTTGACAGGTCAGCGTGGTTGAATTTTTCATACAGTTACAGTTATATCTGATTCTTGGATAGATTATTAAATTGTTTAAAGGTTTTAAAGGAAATAAAGGCTTTGTAACGTTTAGTTATTAAACTATTACTTTTTTTTGCAATTAACAACAGAAAAATAAATTGAATACAAATATTTAAA
The DNA here is from genome assembly GCA_025775045.1 of Hiodon tergisus. NCBI lineage: Eukaryota > Metazoa > Chordata > Actinopteri > Hiodontiformes > Hiodontidae > Hiodon > Hiodon tergisus. The sequence goes on from JAOVYW010002404.1 coordinate 854, forward strand.
AAAATATTTAGAATAAGTTATTCATTAAATGTGACCATACGCAGTACCCTGCAAAAATCATTTTAGAAATGTATTTCCCTGAAGCGGGGAAAGAACAAAGAGTACCTGCCCTTTGATGAGTGGAGTGGCCGACTCCTACCTTAGGCTAATGAGACAGCTACAGGGTGTATGTTGGAAGGAGCCATACGTGTCCCTCTGACCCCAGAAGTGTAATGCGTGTCAAATTTAGAGAATCCTTTTATACTGAGGCAGATTTTCCTGGCATTAACTGGCCAATTTCTGGGGAAAAGGGGGGGGGGGGACCATAGTTGACTACTTATTGCTGTGTTGTGATTTTCCAATACAGCCCCCACTGGACAGGTAGCAATGAAGCAGTACTAACCCTTCTGTCACCCCACAAAACACTACTAAGGAAGCACTCATGTGGAAGCTAATTACAGAGTACCATAAGCAATTATATATTAAACAATTTTAAAAAGGCCTGCAAGTGGCGCATAAATGTGTTGTCAAGATGTTAATGGGAGATATATTGAGGCCAATCCCTGATTGGGTAGTTCAGAATTCCGTCTGACCAATGGCAGTGTAACTGTCAAAAAGATTACTAGAAATGTGCACAGAGTTTGTTAGCAGACCTACACCTAATGCAGTGAATTAATAACTCATGGAGAAAAGTTCTAATCATTCAACGAGGGACTGAAGAAGATACGGGATGGCGGCGCTCAAGGAACATGGTGTGACCTGGAATGCAAGAGTTATGCTGCGTTTGTGCAACTGGGTAGAATGTAAGCCAGGTTATGTTAGGTGCAAGTGTATGTCTATTAACGAGTGTGTCTTTTGTGTGTGGATCTTAGCTACTGTAAACTCTATGCTGTTGGAAGAACTGTGTTTACGGCTGAACTTGGCTCCTTTCCATAATGCAATCTGCTTCCCATCTGGTGTAACTCGTTTTAATTAACTCAGTGATTATCCAAAAAACGTTGGAGGCCTTTAATTATTTACATTTCCTCACATTGGTTTTTACTTGATGTGTAGTGACAGTGCCCATTACAGTCATGTTAAGGTATGTTCTCTAACACCTGCTGATGGCAGCATCTCTTTGGCTGGTGTATGCGTGCAACGAATGAAAGCACAGCCATGCCACTGGGCCCCTGAGACAGGTAGCAGTTCTTGTCTCCAACACTGGTCTTAACAAGAAACATAAAGCCGAGAACAAGTACTCTCCACAGTGAGAAAACATCCTGGTACTCGTCCTTGTTTTTAGTCTCACAGAGGAGCCCAATCCATCATGCTTACCTGTGTAGCATTTGTAAGACCAAGCCACCTCTACAGTCAGAATGGATAGAAGTTTTTGCAGTGGTGATTTTCTTTGTCTGATTTGGCCCAGGTCCTACATTGAAGTATTGACCAGTCAGTAAAACATAGCTATAGTCTGCTGAGTGTGTGGAGAAGGTTCGGGTCTATGAATGATAGTTATAAAACTACAGCACAGAAATCACACAATGTCCCCAAATTTAAAAGAAAAAAAATTAAATAAAATGGTTGTTTGACCTTACCTGGACATACCTTTCCTGCATATAAGCAATCAATGCGAAATACACCATATAGCACCCAGAGACTGGAGATGGATTACAAACCAGATGAGTGAACCCATCATAAAATGAAATGAAATAAATATCCCAATGATCGAAAACTGGGCACATAACAAATGAATTTAACGCGTCTAAACATTTCCATCTATTTCAGGCAAAGAAGATTGTAAATTATTTTCAGCTCTTTTTAATTGTTTTGATCAGTGGAAACTCGAATGTTTTTAGAGGGAGACTTTAGCGCTCTGATTTTATATTGTTCACTGCTAATGAAATATGACAGTGGAATAAGCTGCATGCAGGACCATACATTGTGTAAAACCTAACCAATTACTAAGTATCCTTAGTCAGCATTGCTCAGTTTCAGGCACAACATTGACATCACTTGATTAATTGCAGCTGTGTGTATATACTCATTTGATTTGAGCCGCTTTAAGGATATTCAAAGATTTTATTTTTATTTTTATTTTTTCAGACTGTTTTACCTTCAAAGCTATTAGAAATTGATTCTAGAAGAGGGGTTAATTCTCTTTAGGCTTATGCAAATAAATGTACAAAGAAAAGTGCAAAAATTGAACATTGCCAAATTTACTGTCACATGGTATTTTGGCCGGTTGTTTGATCTCACAACATGATTTTGGGCTGGGCTAAGCAGAACTGGCTTTTTGAAAGCATTTAACCCTCTTGGGTGCCTGCAGAGAACTCTTGGGTGCCTGGCCCAACGTGATTCATCTTTTAAATCAAGATGACTTATTCCTGGTTTGGACTTGTATCCTGATTTAGAAGTTGGGCAGAGTAAGAAGTTAGTGAAATAGAAGCCAAATTAAACCTTTTTTTTTTAATTCAATTAACCTAGACTTAGTTATCTATATGATTATCTTAACAGAGTTGATGTGACACTAGCTAGCTAACTATATCAACATGGCATTTTTGAGATTGTATGCATTTCTGCAGCCTAATCCTAGAACCTATAATAAATCTGGTCTGATTATTTATTTAGCCAACATTTTCTAACAACTTGCTCATGGGTGTTTAGAATTTTTTTTTTCCTACTGACTACAGTAATTACATTTTTGGTCTCCACTTCAATTTGGCTATCAGTCCTAGCCTTATTTTATCTGTTCCCAGCCAACTTAGTTTTGCATTGGTGTTGTGTATACAGCTTAAACATCAGTCAACTGCTTTTACCCACCTTGTTTTTTAAGGCACTTGAAATATGACCGCCAATAAATGGGAATTGTCTTCATGTTTCTGTACTCGTCTTCGCTTGCTGTGTGCGGATTTGAAACTGAAACGTTGAAATTATGCTTTTGCTCTTATACCCGCTGTAATCCTCCCAGTTATTAGCAATGATACCAGCTGTCTACACTCTTTGCATTTTGAGCTAACAGTTGTTGCCATCAAGTCCATTGCGATTGCAATACAAGGTTATATTCCACCTGGTGACCTTGAATGACCTTGAACATGACGTATGCTAGGAAAAACCTCACAATACCATGCTGCGTATTGTTCAGTGTTTTTCGCATAACAGCAATAGTTATCGAAGAGGTGCGTACACTAGGACAGTTTGATCTTTTAATTTTTTTGTGTCTAAAGTTAGCTCTACTGTACTGTCCGACCTTTTTTCCCGCAGAATGCTTTAGTTGTTTGTGGATTGCATGCATTAAAGAGTAAAGCAGCTGATCGATAACTCTCCATGTGCCCATTATGGTCAGCTGAATGTGTTCACATTATCTGCTTTTACTAAATAATTAAGTGAGACTAAGTAAATAATGATGAATTATACACCTATATTCTGTCACAACATGTTATGATCATTTCTGCTTTTCCACTCACAGCTATTGATATTATGCGATCATTTCTACTTGAAAGGTCTGGTAATATTGATCTGATTTCCCTAAAATTGTGTGTTTTAGGAAGTCAATATTTTGTATTTTGAGTTATATCAACAAGTAAGACAACTTTAAACCTATAAGATAAGCCAGGGACTGGATATACAGAACTTTTCAAGACTTTTTCAAGACTGCAAAGTATTTTACAACATTGTACAATAACGTGAAAACGACATATTTCAGTTGAATGTACTTTGTGATGCATTTCTGTAAGTACCGTCAGATAATCACAACTCGGAATGAAGAATAACAAAAAGGAATAAAGACTGGGGGAAAAAAATTCATTATTTAAGATTTCCAAAACAAAAAAACCTTAAGTCAGGAGGTATAACATTACATAGTTCATTCTGTAGAGCTTAGAAAATCCTGTATGTAGTTCATTCATTCATTAATTCAGTGAATACATTCTGTTTATTACGTGATTTACAAATTTTTCCAAATGAGTTCCTTGAGTTTTTCTGTTTCTATTAAAAAAAAAAAAAGTAATCATGTGCAATGTACGGCATGGTAACCAGTCCAATGAATTTGAATTCTATTTATTTTCTTAAAGTAAACATTAGAATTTGCTCTACTTTGACCAAATCAAAAAGATCTTCCAGGGAAATATATATATGAGCCTTTTCCTTTCCCCTCACACTGTTATGGGAGAGATAAGCTACGGCCAATCCAAATAGGGGATCCTCTAAAGTTTAGTCCTGGCAGTAAGAAGCAAGAATCAAGAATGAACAACCTGTACTGCACTGCTGGCTATCCCTCCGACCTCCAAGTGCTGAAGCTGCAGAGCTATCAACTCAGCTCTTCATCAGTTACCTTATTATTAAATTATATTCTATATGTGTCTACTGTAGTACCATTTTTCAACAATTCCATTCCTCCAGTTTTTCCTGATTCCCTCTGGAAAATGCAATCTGTTCAGCACTTGGGGACAAAATTATATTTGTAAAAAAAGCACACTAACAAATACATTTTGATTGATCAATCGATTGATTTAAAATACTCAATAGCCGATATGTAATAATGACCGCTGTACTCCGGCCTCCTATCCACCCGACTGTTCCGGTTCTGCCAGACCTTTATTCACTCCTTATCAGCCCAAAGCAGCACCCTCATTTTGGCAAATCTCTGGCAGTTCAAATTGGGGGTAATGTTCTCCATTCTGTATGAGAGGCAGATCAAATTGCATGGATAAAGCGATTATGGAAATCCCACTGTGGTGTAAAAATCAGCTTTTAGGGACTTGGCGGAGGGTGGGATTGGGGGGTGGGGGGTTGACATTGAGCCATAAGACGGGGGTGGGAGGGGGAATTCATGAGGTATTGTGTTGTCAGTGTTGGGTTGTTCTATGGTGATAAAGTACTTCATGTATGAAGAACATTTTCCTCCAGAAACAACCAGACAGTGCTTCTTATATTTCCCGAAGGAACCGTGTAGAAAGGGATCCGATTCTTCTCATTTGCGTCTTAAGAACCTGCATTCAAAGGTAACATGTCTTCAAAATCACAACAAAGGTTGTTAATACTATTTACAATCATGTGCCTGGTGCTTGAATGTCAATAAGTTATGACGAAGAATTAACAAAGCCTGTTACCAAAAAAATTAATGGTAGAACATTTGTATAGGTGAACTCCAATATACTGAAGCCCACTTAGGAAGTTAAGGTGTGATGACTGGAAAGGCAACGCTCCTAAATAGACTGCAGACTGCAACACTTAGACTTAAGGGGCTCGTAGAAATAAATAACTCCCTGGGATATTAGGCCTGACAATCGATTAACGTTAATGATACTACTCAACCAGCTTATTGTAACTGACATATATTTTGGAAAATTCTGCATCGTCTTGACACATTGCATACTCGGTGACCTTTGATGTTCTTAATGAGGAATACATTTAAATGTACCATATTTCCTGGTTGTGATATCTTTGAGACTGATATGTGATGCTACACCTAGGCAATGGTTGGAAAGCCTTGGAAGGCTTATTGATTTTCAAAAGGTGCCACCACGTAGTATGTTGTGAGTGATTGAGTTTGTGAATGATCGAGTCTGGACCAAATATGTGTGTATATACTGCATTATATTGTGTCTGGACAGCTGATAGTATTAGTGTTTTTGAGGGGAATAAACTAATCGCTATCCAAGAGAAGTGTGTATATTAGTAAAAAAGATGAACTACAAAAAAAACAGTTGATACTGCTAACAAGAGGTAGGATGGAGCGGTAAAAATCGTGACCTATTCAGGGGGATCATTTGCAAAGATCTGTCATGACTTGATGAAAATGCTAAGCACATTAATTTAAAACCTATTTTTTTTCCAGCATGGTGTCGAAAAGAGAGAGTGAAGTGAACAGGGGATTTGCCATAGCCAGGGATTAGACGAAAGGAAGCCTTTGATGGTTTCAATTATTACTGAGAATTTATGAACGAAAGAGGGGGACATCAAAGAACACGGGAGATTAACCCGATCCCGAATTCGAGGCGGAAACAGGCTAATCTTTAAGGTGACACCAAACATCTTGTCGGCACACAACTCGAGATCCAGGCTTGTCAGGGCTGAGCTGGTGGGTTAATTAACCAGAATACCTTCAATACCGTCTGCTGGGATTGGGAATAATGGTGGCAAAGCGTAATCTGCAGCCTTACCTTTCCATACCCCATGAGAGAACCTTGGACAATATTGCAAAATCCATTGACACACAGCAGAGAGAGTGTTTATCAAATATATATTGAACAACCACGGGTAGGGGTTCCGGTTTAGCTTTTTTGAAAGGTTTCTGTTTTGGTTTTTGATTAAGGTTCATATTCAGTGGTGCACTGTCCTATGTGGTGATATTTTGACTAAATTTGATACTGCAATGGACCTTGCAGGCATGTGTAGAAAATAAATAAATAAATAAATAAATAAATATATATATATATATAGTGTAGCTGATGAGTTTATTGGGGGTATAAAATATTAGCCCATGTAAATCATTCTGCACTGTAAACTGCTCAATTAAAAAATAAAAAAATAATTTAAATATTAAGGCTTTGGGCTAGATAAATTCTCACTTTATGTGTCTGCAATAAATTCCAACAAACAAACAAACAAACAGGGGCAACCGACTGCTGTAATCAAGTATAGCAAGGGATTGTTTAGTGTTTGTCGTCTTTTCTTGCAGAGTAAAATCAATGCAAAAGCCAGTTGGCAGCACAAATCCTGCAGTGTCAGGATATACAGTTTCACTGCTGAACTGTATCACACTAATGTAATGGCCAGTCTGAGGAGATACTCGTGGAGATACGAGTATTGTTTTATGAAGCTTCATTAAAGAAGATCCTACCATTTTTTAGTTAGTTTTAAAACTTAATCGTAATTGTAATTAAGTAAACACTTGTTACTGGATTCCTAACTTCCATAATAGTTTATATTTCTGTCATTTCTGTAAAAAATGAAATATTTACTTGTCTGTGCTTCAGAATACAAACTATTTATCAGATGAAGAATCTTGGACAAAATTTTTGCCTGTATGTTTAGAATGCTGGCTTATGGTATTTCACGTCATAGCTGCACTAGGGCAGTTCAACTGTATAAATAATATATGTTTAAATTAAATATATGACATGGAAGCCATTTAAAAGAAACAATGGAGGAAGTGGAGGAACAATGACTAAGGGAAAATAGATTGCAGACACCCATTTTTAGAAAGACAGAAGAAGTAGAGCCTCGTAAATTGAAGGCATCAAATGAGGCCCGAGCAGGAGACGTGTAGGTGTAAATATAGAAATAGAAGAATTAGTGGGATCTGTGTGACATAAAAACAGAATGGGGAGATGATGGAGAAAGGAGTTACTTGTTGAACATGATGTCAATGCATGTCAGGGTGAAGCCTACTGAAGCTCAAATTGAGTCTTTTTTTTGGAGGCTAACGTTCCAATATGGTGTTATTTTTTTTTAAACCAGAATGTTTAATATCATTTACAATAGCAACCACACAAGAGTTAAGGTTACAGGGCATCTCGGTATTTCAACTACAGTGGTCCTCTATAATTGTAGTACAGGATTGTGGTCCACATCAGAGTACCATTTGGCCCTCTAACATATCATTTAAAGTGATACAATGGCACAAACATGACACCAATGACTATAACATAATAGCTCAAATATTTCACATGATTCCGGAGGCAGAATTAGTCAAATAAACAGATAATGGCAGCGATCTGGGTCATCAAATGGATTGAGTACAGACAACTGCTGTGATTAAACATTAATTGCCTTGAACGTGTGTCTTATAAGTAGGCATTATTCTCCACAGTAATATTGCTTGAACCCGGGAAAGGTCTATATTGTGTATGAAAAAAGCTATGTCACAAATACTGCTTGATTTTTTTCTCAGTATCTTTAATTAAACATGCCCTCCCAATTAAAATGTACATTGTTATTATTATTACAAGTTAAATCTATACCGGTGCATCAGGTTTTCACTTGTTTTCATGCATATGGAAATACAGTATGAACTTTGAGACTTCTTTGAGAGTAGAGTTTGTAAATAAAAATACCATACAAAATTAGAAACAAGACCCTCATCTTCATATTATTTAAAAATGTTTTAAGGCCAACATGTAAAATGATCTAGGACTGATTTTTAAGAATGCCCTCAACTGGGTGAATGATGGAGAGTATGCCTATATGGGTTTAGAAGAAGTTATCTAATAAAGAAGCCTAATACTGACAAATGATTAAAAACGTGTGGATAGCAATGCTTCTCATTAGGATGACGTTCATTTTGGTAATCGAGCCCCAACCTGCAAAATAATATCAGTGAGGAATAATTGATATAGTGAAAGGGAAGGTCAGGTAATCTTTCACCACTGAGGCCTTCAAGAAAAGGCCCAAATTGTTTATCTATACACAATCTATCAGAGCCTAGGCATGTAAGACAAGAGTTGTGACCCCTCCTCTCTGACCATGCAGTCTAAGATGAAGCATTGTTGTATTTTGGCATGCAATCCAAATAACAAGTGTTGAGAGCAAAACAGAAAAAGCAGGATAATCAGTTGACCACTCAAACCAACAGTCCAAGGTGTACATGATTCTACATTAACAGTACATGATTCTCAGTTAGCTGGATAAAATGCTCAGGCATTACATTAATTGCTATTTTTTAAATGCTATTCTAGACACAATTACTCAAGATAGTGTTCTGGATCATACATGTAAGGAGAAATACTTGCCTGATTAGCCCTGGAGATCCAAGAAGAGCAAGCTAAGGTGATAGTAAGCTTCATGCAGACCCAGACCACTGACAATGAACCTTCACAGTTAAAAGCTGGGTTTCAGAATGTGGTTATCCACCCGTAATACATCCCAGACCTGCTGGCTAGAGGGTGGATTGACATGTCAAAGTTGCACCAATTGCATGGGTCAGCACGAAACATGGGATCTATGACTATGCATCGATTACAGGTTGCTGGATCGGAAGACCAGATGGACACCTGCTGCCTTGTATCCAGGCCCTCACAGATACTCTTAAAGTATAGAGCTGGTTCTCTATCTTGGATTAAGAGAAAGCTTATCACTAAGGGTTCATGGCTAGACTCTTTGGGGTTCGTATGAATGACAGAGAATTCCATTAAGTTTCCTGCAGCATTCCAAAGAAGCATAGAAGAGATGCTAAATACCCCTGTGGGATGAATGTTTAATTACTCACCTGGACAATGTCCTCTGCTAAACTGAGTGGTTTGCGCATGGACGAGATGCAAGATACTCTGCAAGATGAATGCTGTAAACTTCTGCAGGGTTCACTCTCTGTCATAAAAGTTAAAAAGGAAAAAATGCCAGTGTATCAATTGGCAATATCTATTGCAACCCATAAGTTCCAGCTAACAGCGAAAAATTATGCAATCCTGCATTTTTGCAGTCCGTCCATTTCACCTAAATCAATTTAAGAATTTCACAGCGATCCTTTTCATTGCACATATCCACAGGACTTAGGGTTAGAGCTTCATACCTTAGTCAGCAACATTCTCTGGGCTTCTCTTTCACTTCACACATCTCGTTATCCTGCAGGTCTCACATGGAATTTGTGTGCTTTCCCCATGCTTACCTCAGGGATAACTGCATTCTGGGGCCAAGACTTATGCCCTTTTTTTATACCAGGCTAGCAGTCAGTAACATGGATGGTTAACTTGGATTTATTTCCTTCCCCAGAAGCACAGAAGCAGCCCCACAGACCACCATTGTGAGTTTCACTGGAAGCCTTTTGCTTCATACTGTCTCCCTGGCTTTTGGCCTCCTAGACGCATGCTGTTTCATATTTTGGGGAAGCGGTAAATGACTTACAGCTGTTGACAATTTGAGCTGGCTGGTAATTAAGCTAATGCTAGGTGTTAGGGAAAAATCTGAAGTATGTTGAATTCCCAAAACTGTAATTAAGGGTGAAAGGAAATCAGTACAATCCACACACAACATCATACTAAATAATAAATAGGAGTCAGGTTAACTGACATTTTATGAATGCATGAATCCTCAGTAATGCCTGGAGCATATGTATTCTCAATATCAAAAGCTCACTCAACTGTCTCTAAAAATAAGGAATATGTACCAAATTATTAATAACTACTAACCCAATTGTTTACTGTAAAAGTGTGTAATGGATATCTGAACATATAGCACCGTAAAAGAAGATTTATTAGACCAAGCTTTTTAAAGTTGAAATGAGATATGAATATTCACTATACCCTTCAAGCTTTTTTTTGGGGATGAATAATAATTTTAAAGACAATATAAAAATATATAACTGTGTTCTAGTATGTGTTGTTTTTAAAAAACTTTCTGTTCTTTGCCAATCTATTCTTTAAGCCAGTCAACAGATGACATCACTCAAAAAGCTGTTAAATAAGTAGGCTGGCCAGATAAAAATGTCTTCCATCCACATAACCTGATTGGGTGCTTGTATCATAAAAACATGCAGAGCAAAACAGGTGGAACTTCTTGGTGTCTGCATCTAAAATTGTATAAAGGTTCAAAGTAATTTCTATGGAAATCGATCCATTGACTTTTAATTTAATATAGACCCCTTAATGATAGCGTTGCCATTTTATGAGAGTCTTTGGGGTTTTAAAAGGCTGTAATTCTTGGAAGCCTTTGAGGATGAACCTCAAGGTTCCCAAATAGTACACAGTAACCAACAGTGCCTCCCCCCCCCCCTCCTCCCTCAGAGGAAAAAGAGAACTCGACTAATTAGAAGAGTACTTTTTGAGGAAGCAGGTGGCCAGTCCATAACATCCAGGCAGCAGAACTTGTAGGGAGGAGTGGGATGGCTTTGTAAAACACCAGGCACTAAACTGAGCATTGAAACCTCAAGCACAGCCCCCCATCTTTCCAGCTTTTTATATGACTAGAGAGGGAGGTAAATGGATGGGGTCTTATGGTTGTTAAGTGACTTGGATTGTCAGTGGCTGACTTGCTATTTTTAAGTATAACGTGCAATTATTTTGCCACTGAAAATGTTGCACTTCTTGGAGTTTTTCGTGGAAGTATCTCTTTCAATTGTTCACCGCCTCTGTGCTCGCTCAGTCACAACCAGCAATTGACATTAGCAGGAACCTACGAATTCCAGCTTGAAGGGTATAGTGAATATTCATATCTCAGTTTCCCTTTAATTTGACTGATAAGAATACGGTGTAAATCCAATCTCTATGTTTAGTACCTAGAATCTGTTGGATGAGTCTTGCTTTATTGGTGTTGTTATTAAACTAAGCAATGTCTTCACAGGGTTTTCTTCTACCCAGTAAACTAGGAATTTAAGAAAATACAACCACATTTTGACTTCATGTGGTGTCATTACTTCCTGTCAGTATATCTTGGCAATCTGATGGTGTGTAAAAGATCCATGACCATATGGTATTCCACAGTACATCCCTGCCAAACTACATTCTATTTACCATTAACATTGACCTTTTTCACTGGACCCTTTCAGCTGATCGCTGCTGTCCCCATCTGCCATTCTCACTGAATATCACGAGAATGAGCTCAAGCTACGAAATCAAACTCAGAAGACTAATCTGAAAAACAAAAACTCATCCTTGACATGAAGACGGCTAACATTCCTACGAGCAAACATTTATGATTGGGACAATGAATACTGGAAGATCATCAAAAGATCTCGCACAAATCAAACATTACCCTTTAATGAGATAGCGAGTAGCTCTTTGCCAAATTATTTGGATTCCCTCATAGGGGTACCTTTTTTTGTTGTCCTGTTCAGTCTATACTTATTTTAAGGTCAAGGGTCAACACATGCTATACTTCAACAATCACCTCTAGTCTCACAGAAGGGCATACAGGAAAAAAAGTTGGATGAGCTGAGCAGTATGGAGCCCAATGTCACATGCTTGGCAATCACCTAAACTGCAAGAACCAACAGAGCAGCCTATTGATCAACCATATGCCTCCAAGTTCAACCTGCCCCCTGTGCAAAAGGAGAGTGTAGTTTGTTTTTTCATGGAAGGACATAAACTCAAAAATAGTTGAAGGGAAGAAACATAGTCATAGCATCATACTTTTAAACTCAGGATAAGCATACTCAGAGAATCACTAACTTGCCCCTCAACTGTGCGCCAGTTTTTGCCTTCCAGGGAAATTACGTGACTGATAAGAACTCCAATTAGCTGTAAAACATTCTTAAGCACCAGCGCTCCACAAATGTATTCCATGATCTGAGCCCAAGAGCAGAAGAGAGCCCTATAATAATAAACATTTAAGATTCTTAGTCAGCTTGCGACCCATAATTTTTGAGCAGGTAATAAAGAGTTAGTTTCAATGTTAAATTGCACACTTTGATATACAATCATTTACCTTTGTGTTTTCAAAAGCTATTCCACAACTTTTAAACTTTTAAAATAAGTGAATTTGGCATTGCATATTTGAAAGAGGAAACCTGCAAGCCTGCAGGTGCCCAGTGAGCTGACAGGAGACAATGGATAGCAAGGAGCCATGCGAGAACCCTGCCTATTTGCCCACCCTACCTCAGGCTGCACTCTGTCAATGGCATGAAAAAAAGATCCTGGCAAATCAAACTGGTTCTGTTTCCTGGAATGAGCCTCATCATCAAAAATATATTGTACGTATTACTCTATTGCTCCAATTAGAAAATGAGAAAGGCCTGCTCCCTGTACTAGCTCATAATTAAATATGGGGGGGATTGGATTTTAGCAGTAGGGTCAGCAATAAAATGTTTCACTTCAGTGCGCCAAACATATTTAATGTGAGTTAATCAGGCCAAAACACAGCCTGTACTGATTCAAAGACAAGAAAAACTCATCCTGCAATCAATGTGGAGAAACCATTCCTTGATCAAATAACCAGCTGAATGTGTGTGGGGTCAGCTAGACCAGTGTTACCAGTTGGTTACAGATGCACCCTGGAACATCCCCCAAGAAGTGGCCTGTCCTCTTACGGAATAGTTGGTAATCCTCTAAGGTGGAAGCTTTACTGCTTTACTGCCTCAGTGAGCCACTAGGACAGCCTTTGCTTAGACACTTTGCTTAGACACTTTTGCTGGGTACTGCGATTGAGATCCGAAACAGACAAGCAACAGTTTGGATAGGTGTACACAATCCGTGCCCTAAATGGGCTCGACTCGTGGAAATGCGGAGGATAAAAAGCTACTAGTTCCACTGACTGGTTTACATGGAAAAAGCTAAACCCACAGTAGAGGGTTGAATGAGCTGTGGTGCCACAGTGTGCCCTGTACTTCACTGGGAAGATAATTGGGATGTTCCCAAGGAAGGCTGTGCAAGAACTGCCTGATTTTTTCTAGCTAAGCAGAATGGAAGCGGTGCCAGCAGTGGATATGCCAACTGTGTGCCAAAGCGTCTATCCCCAGACACTCCCAGTCTCGTTTTATGTAGAACCAATGCAGGCAGTGTGCCGTCTCCTGGGAGGCAAAGAGATTGATCTGCGCTGTCCTGAACCTGTCCCAAATGTGGCTCACAACCTGAGGGTAGAGCCTCTGGTCGGTGGTGTCAACTCCTCTCGAGTGGAGATATAACTCTGAGTTGATCATTTCAGGAAGATGAGCTGAACTAATGAAATGACCTGTGTTAATTTAGATCCCCAGTTAGAAATGCGTAGGAAAGAAGTTTTACAGAAATCTGTCACGATGAACACTCATATGGTCATATGGCGACTGAGAGTGAGCAGTGGACAGTAAACAGTAAATTTTCCTTAGCGTTAACTACATAGGCAATTCCCATTGGAAAGTCTTCAGAAAAGTCCTCACACAGAATGCAGAAGGTTCTACATACTTTTCATCAAGCTTGGCCAAAAAAGGGCCTTAGGGAAATAAAACTGTATTATATGTATACTGGCTGCCACGGAGACACATAACTGAATACTTGGAAGTCTCAAACCCTTCATCCATGTCAACACTCTAATAATTTATGTTGACGCAATGAAATGCAGTGTGATCAGAGTAAAAGCACATCTCCAGAAACAAACATGTGGCCTACACAAACAAAAAGCTTGTCTGGCTTGACAAAAAAAGAGAAAGATATATTATCAGAGTTGGTCATATAAATACAAAAGACAAACTGACAGTCCTAAACACACTAGATATACAAAATAGTTTATATAAAAAATAAATGAAAAGTGACAGTGTGATTTGTTTAATATTAGATAACACTTGAAGTTGTAACAATTGAAGCTGTGACCGCTCAAAGTTTCACTTAAATTTTTTTCAAATTACTTAATTTAAGATCATCCTGCTTTCATAGATAACCATTAACAATGTGCTATCTCTCTTTCGAGC
>JAOVYW010002408.1:0-15109 GCA_025775045.1 Hiodon tergisus
TATATATATGTGGGCAAGTTTGTTGGATCGGGATGCGTCACATATTATCTGCATTTGGTGGAGGTTTTGGTAGATATATCATTTGTCAATGGTTAGGAGTTACTTCTTAGCTGGCTAGGCTTGACTCAGGATGTTTATCAGTTTGTGCAGAGCGGTTTTCTTTGTCAGCAATTTAAACGTGAAAATCTGCTCCTGACAGAGGTGATTGGAAGTCCAGAGGTGACTGAAACATGAGGAAAGATTGGTGTAGATTTCACTGAACGTTTTACTTTCGTGGTAGTTGACTATCATACCAAACAGTCTGAGATGTTTTCCATTGTGCACAGCCACAGCCGCTAATTATTTGCACTGGGAAAACTTGGAAGCTCCTGAACGCATTTCAGTTGACCTTGGGTCCCCTTATTTTTCTACGTTTTCCAGGAAATATGTGCCTTATGGCGTGCTGGAATAGATAGACCACAAGTTATCCCCCCTGGACTGATCAAGCAGGTCAAGACCTTGAAAAGACGCTTGTATTCTATATACACAGGATAAGCATACTGTAGGATGCTGGGTGTGCTCGGTCCAGGGGTGGGCAGAGACGGAGACAATGTTGTCATTTAAACCTTTTATTCGGCATTATTTGAATTATTAACTTTACAAAAACTGCTAATAGCAAAAGAGAGATCACCCACTTTGGGTAAAATAGCTTTTCCTTTTTATTATTTAAATTATAAACTGTCAAATTTTAAATCATAAGCTACAAATCCCTCCACCAATTCTGCAGCCACATACCCTAGACTTTTTCAGTCTCATCTAGCTTTCAGCCAGCAAAATATTTAAATTTTAAATATTTAATTAATTGCTAGCACCTGAGTGTGGTCTGAATCACCACAACCACATTCAGGTGCGCAAGGAGGTTCCCAGTCTGGGTGTGGGCTCATAGCTTGGCCGTCCATCAGTCTTACCTAGGCATTTTCCCAGGGCTCAAGGGCGTGTCTGCTGGCAGCGTGCCACACACACACTATAAGCAACTAGTTTCTAAGTTAATGGACCTGGATTTTTTCATGGATTACATTTAAATTACAGATATATTTTATATTTACAAAAGATACAAAAGATCATGTTATATAGATGTGGTATATACTGCCTTAGGAATGTTGTTGTGACATAATGCATGTGAGCAGACTGTAAAGTCAGTGTAAAAATAAAATAATATGGACGAGCATTTTCTTCCTCTTGTTCACTTGTCACCGTTAATTTGCGGTCTGGGGCTTAGGGCATTCTTTATGAAAGAGATTGTGTCACCTACAGACCTTAAAGACGTTAACCCAATGGATTAAGCAGAAAACATTGCGTTTCTGTCACAGCACTTCTATGGCCATTCTCTGTCATACCTTGACTAATTTAATGTCAAATATTCTAGTCAATCTTTTAATTTGAATTTAAAAAAATACAGTTTTGGTTTCTCTTTTAGTAACAGCAGATCAGCCACAGCTGAAAGAGAAGTCTGATCAGCTGATCAGTTTGTTATGCACTGCCATTAAATCCCCTACTTTAAAAAAAATCATAAGGGTACTGTCAAGATCCGCAACGTCATCTTAAAAAAAAAAAATGAAAACCCTTTGTTTATTTTTGTACTTTTTAGGGAGTTAGCTGTTTTGTTCTGTTGCTATTCACTTCCTTAGCCTTAAGACCGCAGCTCTTGGAAATTTGCAGCAATTGGAAAATTGAGTACTTTTACCTTCAGCTTGAGATAAAATGTCCTTTGGGGTACATACATCCTTTATCCTATATAGTCTTAAAGTAATTTGCAGTCTTTAAACTCTCATAGCGCTGCCTGCTCCTCTTTTAAAAATTCCAGCTCACAGATTCTCACTGGCTGTGCCAATGATAGAAAGGGAAGGTCAAACTTTGATTGATTGACAAGAGGCCTGTCTGCAATGCTTCAGGAGAGGAAGATGATTCACTCAATGATCTCACACAAAGATATAATTTTCATAAGACACACCTTTGAGAATGCACTTGTAAAATCTCAAGTAAATCCTGTATGGCAGTCAGGATAGCACTGATGGCTTACACATCTAGAGCTGATCTGCAGGAAAGTGCAGCAAGCCAGTCTCTAAGGACGTGAGGTGAGCTGCTCAGAACATAACAGTGGCACAAGACTACATCACAACTTGTAGGGGTTGCAGCTGTACATCTATTTTGCTGCTATCCATTTTCTTTTCTTTTTAAAAATTTTAATTCATATTTGTTTAGATTGTCTAATAATTGATCGACAGGAGTTGCAAGTATAGAGGCGGGATGGAAAAGGCTTTCTTATATAAGATTAACAAGCTGACGATAAAGGATCTGTAGAGTACACAAAGTTCCTAAGCTTTCACTTTACAGCCCAGGTCAGGTTTCGGTCATTGGGGTTCAAAAAGCAAAAATCTATACGACATACAGTATCGTTTTCCCCTCTCATTTTTCGTGCATGTAATTTGATTAATCCAATCTCGGCCTGATGACCAAAGGGGACCCCTTCCACAAAAAGAAGAGAACAACAAAATCTTGAGCACTAATTAACCACGCAATGTTTTGGATATCCACTACATCCCTTGTTCGATTCTTGAGAGATTCAGTTCTGAATTGATCGGATTTCTTCTCTTGACAGAAGAAGCAGTCTCAACAAGGGTATCTGGAACTAAAATGCTATTGCAGTTGAAAGTGATAGGTACTTACAGTTGGTGCCTGTATATAAACTATTCATACAGCCAGTTATATCTAGATTGATTGATACATGTTTTACACCTTGGTCAAAGGTACTAGGGCAGCATCCTGCTAAGGAATCAAACCTTTGATAACAAGAACAACATTCCATGGAATTCTTTATTCGGTGGACACACGGCTACAGAAGCCACTGTGAGTGCCTTTTCAATGATTTTATTGTCGAATTGACGTAGCAGGCACTTTTTTGTTCCATACACTGTGGACAGTTAACAATTAGACAAAGCTGTAACCTACTGCAACAATTATATTAGACACAAACCTCTTATTCCACACTGATCATGTTCAAGGTCTCTGCTAACACTGAGCTTAACTATCCCTTCTGTGGACTTTGTCTTTGCATGACCAGGATATAATAAGTTATTTACAACAAATGAGAGTTTCTCAGTTTTCTTTATTTGTAACAGAGGGCTTGCTCCGTTGCAATGCCGTATAAAGTATCCAACCGTTTAAATATGTGTACTTGCAAGCCGTAAGATGATCTGGATAATGGCATCTGCTAAGTGACTAAAAATAATAGAATATCAGTGGAGAGGAAAGACTGATATGGATGAAGGGGGTGGGGCTTCAGAGTGTTTTAGAAGCTGTAAAAACAAGCCAGGACCATATTTTATCATATCTTATTCTGGTGGCATATTGTGCATGTTTTTATTTGGAAAATGATTGCCTGTATGAGAGAAGAGAAGTCATGATGATTAAACCCATTCCAGCCCGTGACGCCACAGTCGTGTGACGCCACTGTGCCCTCCCAGTCACAGTCAGCTAATGACACGTGCTGAATCCATACTGACAAACTATTTTCAAGTTTCAATAATGTCATTTACCTTACACCTTGCATCCCTGTCTGTCCCCTGAAACAGTTTTGCCCTTTGCCCAAACTGGTATTCAAAGAATGTTTAGAATCCACTCGAATAACAGCATCGTATCCATTTAAAACTGCCCTGACTAGACTGCAAAAACCAAAACATGAAAACATGTTTATTATCTTAAATTCAACAAGAAAAATTATCTAAAACATCATAAAGAAGGGGGTGTCTTGCGCCCTAAAATTCAGAAATTCCCTACTCTGTCTGTCATGGAAAATTCATTAACGGAGCCACAAAAATGGGCTCCTCACTTCCTAGTCTATTGAGGCCAGTGTTTTGAGGCCCACTGGCAATGTTTACCTATAATCTGTTATGTTTGAACCTCTTTTCAAACGCTGGGTAATTTTTCTGTTTCAACTAATATATTTGTTGAAATGCCATAAATATGTGGTTTAAAGCTTTATGTGCTTTAGGTGTTATATAGATAAAGTAAGATTATCATACAAGGCCAACACAAGAGATTTGGCTAATTTGTTATATTTAGAAGAACACAACTGGCTTGCCCTTGATCAAGTTGTAAAATGTTTTGGTTGTCATCTAGCAGTATAAATGGGTCAGTTGAGGTTGTAAGTTATGTAAGGAACTAAAGACAACTGCCAATAGATGACAAATAATATATCAAATTTAGAAATGGAATCTGGTGTTTGAACCACATTGCAACACTTCATCTTTTGTACTTTTGTTCGATAAGACGGCTTTATATTTTGGTTAGATACAGCCTTTGTTTACGGCTTTGCCACGTGATTTGAACAGATGGAGACGTGGTTGAAACGTGGTTATCGCTCAGTTGGTGGGTACAGTAAACATGAGGAGGAATTTCCCGAAGCTTTCAGACAAATGCCTAGACATTTCTTTTATCTTTTTTTTATTTTAATTAAACCTTTTTTGTTTGCCAATTTGTCCGGGACCTGTACACAAAGGAACTGGAAAGGAAAAGAAAATAAGGAATAACCAGACAATTACGAGACAAAGTGACTGAAGATGACGAAATAAGTAAGTTGTCTAACTTTATCTCTTGAGAGATGGGGGGGACTGTTCCATTATTTTACACTCTGTTGGATGCTTTTGTGACCATTAAGAGATCTTCAGCAGAATGAAGGCTGCCCTCTTGCCTCAAACTGCTGTGTTCCTGTTCACCCTATTGGCGCCTTTTCATTTTAACAGCAGAGACATTAGAAAAGCTAATTTGACTTCCTATACCACAGAATTAAAAGTTCAGGGAATTCAAACCATTGGCCGTCTGCTGACAATAGAGAGGCCTAGACTTCCTTCAGAATATAGCTGATCACAGTTAATGAGTCCCCATTTGCATCATTTAAGCTGATGATGGCTGCTTTTCTGTTTACTGTTGATGGTTTCGGGCCTTCAGTGCCATGCATATTTTGCCCAGTGAAGGACGAGTGGTCAGAATCTGTTGATGCATGGCATAGTGTCTTTGCATTTGTATTGGAAGATTATATTCTGCTGGAAGTGCAGAAATGATGGAATAGTTGATTACACATAAATGGCGTGATTCAAACTTTGCATGTGTGGGTTTTTCTTTACCCTCACAGTTTTACTCCATGGTTGATGGGGGTATATTTATGGTTAAGGTCTGAGCAAATTACTATTGATGCAACTAGAGTAAAATGGTTTGTTTAGGGTTAATCTGTACTGTAAAAAAACAACCTTTGTAACCTTTGGAAATCCTTTAAATAAAAAGAAATTTCCCTATATTTTGCAACATTCATTTTATCCTCTACCTTTAAAGCTCTACATGCTTTCCCAGGCCTGATGCAGAGAAGCATCCCCACAGCATGATGCTACCACCACCATGCTTCATGGTGGGAATGGTGTATTTTTGGTTAAGTGCGTTGTTTGGTTTGGCCAAAAAGCTCCATTTTGGTCTCATCAGACCATAGAATCTTCTTCCAGCTGTCTTCAGTCTCTCCCACATGCCTTCTGGCAAACTCTAGCCTTTGTTTTTGTTTTTCCAAATGGTGTCTTTTGAGAACCCGGGCAACAGTTGTCTCTCCCATCTCAGCCACTGAAACTTCTAAGTCCTCAGAGGAGTCATAGGTCTCTTGTTGGCCTCCCTCACTAGTCTCCTTCTTGCACGGTCACTCAGTTTTTGAGGACGGCCTGCTCTAGCAGATTTACTGCTGTGCCATACTTTCTACATTTCTTAATTATTTACGTCACAGTACTCCGAGGGATATTCAGGGACAAATTTCTTGCATCCATCCCCTGATTTATGTTTATGAACAACCTGTTCGTGGATCGGCTTGGAGTCTTTTGTCTTCATGATGTTGTTTTTCCCAAGATACTGACTCACCAGTAAGTGGACTGGCCAGAGACAGGTGTATTTATAATCACTTTAATCAAATCACTTTGACTGTGCACAATATTTAAAACAAATAAAATATAAAAACCTCTAAGGGGGTGAATACTTTTTATTGGCACTGTATATGAAACTAGCTTCAGTTACACCAAAGTTGTAGTAAATCACCAACAGGCAAGCCAACAAGAAATAATTCATTGAAATATAGAAATATAGCTTAAAAACAGAATGTCCTCTTATAATACAGTCTGAGAATCTCTTTATCCACTTGTCTCTCTGAGAATTTGTCTGTTTTTTCTCTCCCTCACACACAGACACTCAAGAACACTAATATGTGTAATACGTTCCTGTTATTAAACTTGCCCTCAAAGCTCCTCTGTTAAAAATATAATCTTACACTTGTAAGCGGGTCCCATGTGTCCAATAGATCCTTTGCATTCAGCTATCTCGGTAGACTGCATACTTGCTGCCAAGGTAGTTCAAATGTACGTCTTGTTCTTCCTGAAAAGACACAATGAAGGAATGGTGCTGGAGTGATTTTCTTTCCCTAAACTGTACCCATTGGTTTAGTTATTTTCTTACATTTGGAATGAATTGACAATGCAAAGCCATTTAATTACCTCTCCATGCTCCCTGCCGCCACACAGGTTCCTGTGACTGCTTTGTGGAAAGTTGTTTTGCATGGAAGAATTCAGGAAGGATGAGTGTGAACATATTGTTCTTTCTGCATAAAAAGGATCGTTTAGTTACGTTAATTTTATTTTGGCTTTTTTCATTGTGTTAACAGAAGTGCGATATTAATTTGAAATGTGTGAATTTGAAATAAATTGGAAATATTGATGTTGATTATTTGTTTAGCTTAGTTATGTCAAAAATGTAAATTTTGGGGTTTGAATTATTTTTGGATTTGAAGCATCAATAATCTCCACACTCAACAAAATAGAGGGAATTGCTGGTGTTACTGTAAGAACATCTTACACCTGAAATAATGCAATGATTCTGATTATGGTGTTTTGCTTAGAACTGTTCAATTGGAAGCCAATTGTAATTTGCTCTTGATTGTAAACTACAATGTTTTGGCATTGACATTGGGAGATTGGGAACCTCTTTTCAGAGGTTGTCATTTGCTTGGGCCTTATCACGTTTCTTTATTTTCCAATAAGATTTTTTCTTTATAGCATCTACAATCACACTGTGACCAGACAAAATAGTACACATACATAGAGTAGAACAAAAAAGAACCAACACTGAAATATGGACTAGGCCCAAATAAACAAGTTCAGAATAAGACTCTTATATCATCCATGAGTTATCTTAGAGTCTTGGATGACAGTTGTACTGATGAATTTTTTACTGCAACAATTCCAGATGTGCGACAGAAGCCGGTGGTTTTCTGTGTGTGTCCGCAGGAGTAAATCAAGTTCCTGAAACCACTCGTTTGGACACAGTGGAATGAGCTGAATGGGTTTGCACAGATATTCAGTGTTCATTACAGTGACAATGTCCTTATAAAAAATAAATGAATAAATGTATGTGTAGTTTACAAAACACTTCAGTGTAGAAAAACTGGAAACAATCAACTTTCCATGTTTTTGAGGTTATGGAGAGGTGGTTCACAGTATTAAGGAAATTTTTGTAAAGAATCAGCGTAAGCATCTTTTAGAAAGTCCATCCCTTGCATTGCTGTAGTTATTCCCCGCTAAAAAGTGCTAATTAAAGGGAAGCCAATTGAGATTAACAGTATAAGCTTCCCTGCACAAGAGGCAGGCTGGGCCACGGTCTGTCTATGGCCTCTCTGCAGCAGTGGGGTATGAGTGTTGTCCGTGTTCCTGTGATTCATTGGCAGCAAGTTGTCAAAGGAATGCTTACAGGATCACCTTCCCTCTTGTAAAACCCTATTCCCAGAATTGTTTCTTTTAACTTTGCTGGTCGAGTAAGTAATGGATGTGGCAGAAGCTCCAAAACTGAGCTTCTCAACTTCTCTCTCTCACACACACACACACACACACACACACACACACACACACACACACACACACACACACGCACACACGTACACGCTCTAATCACACACGTGCCACACAAGACACAAACACATACACATACATACTCACTCACATGCATGCACTCGGGAACACACAAACTTACTTATTCACGCACACACATGTGCATGTACATGCACATAGAGACATGTACATGCACATAGAGACACACACATGCATACATGCACACTCCTATCACACACGTGGGCACACAAGGTGCCAAAAACACTCACACACACACACATACATACTCTCACACATGCATGCAATCGGGAACACACAAACTTACACACGCACACACATGTATATGGACACGCATACAGAGAGTCACACATACACACACACACACACACACACACACACACACACAAACGTGTTCCCACATGGACTCATGCAAACGCACATACGCATACACACACACACTTACACAAACATACATAAACACACTCGTACGCATCCAGAGAAACACAAGAGCACTTACACCAAAAGTAAGCTTTTTTCATGTGCCTTCTCAGCACTGTGTCTTCGGATAAATCCACACAAGAACTGGCTACTGGGATATATTTTATATTGTTCCACACAGCGTGTTCTTTGATTTGGCTAATGGCAACTAATAAAGATGAAGACATAAACAGAAATATTAAGATCAGAACATTAGATATTAGGTCGATATTAGTTCAGCAAAACAACATTTTGCAAACCAAAATTAATTAATGAAATAACATCACATCATTTGTTTAGTAAGTGAAACCAAAGAAAATAACAGCAGTATTGCTTAATCCTTAAACTCAGGAACAACAAAGTCATGATACATTTGTCAAAATACATTTTCATCATAGAAAAGGAGGAAAAAACCTGCAAACAGAAATATATCCAAATGTATTTTTCAAACACAGACCACACCTGTTCTCTCAGGTACATCTTGCCTCTTCTGTACACTTGACCACAAGTTCTCATTGACATGAGAAAATATGCTTTTGTTTGCCCTGCACCTGGGAAAAAACCTTCTTGCGTGCCAAATTCACGCCTGACATTGTTCTCAGGTAATGTCATTACATGCAGCATCCATTGCCAGAGGGGTGCCGTGCATCTCCAAGCGAGAAGAACTCCTCAGTACCATTGAGGAACCTGCAACATTGCTACACAATGGAAGCTAACAGTGTCCCTCACAATGAGGTTCGTGGTTTTTATGCAACTCATATAGAAAATTCAGTTGTGAATATGAACGCAGTTATCGATAATAATTCGTTCTTGGAGTGAAACATTTGGTGGAAGAAACAGATATGAACGTTTGAAATAATATTGACTGAGCAAGTAATGCAGATTATTTTGAAAGTCGCGTTCAATTTAGGATAACTAGCCTTGTCAGTTAGTGTAGTGGTGGTTTAAATGGTGGTTAAGTAGCCTGGTCTGTCAGTAGGCTGTGATCTGAACAGTTCAATGTTTTGTCTGTTTTGCTTCAGTGCTTTCCCTGGGATTTTGGCACATCACAACTGCATACTGCTAAACTAAGGATTTTGGGCTTTTTGTTGTGCAGTAGTGACCTAATCAGTGCTGCAGAAGACATCCTATCTCCTCTCTGCTACTCTGATGTCAGCCATGCTCATTTTTCATTTTATCGATTATGGAAGTATGAGGCCCATGACTACAAGTAAAAGGAACAAGTACTGCCTTCATCTCGATGTTCCTGCTGAAAGACGCAGCTTAGATATGATCTTTGGTTGTACCTAGACGTTAAATCGGGCCAAAATGTTCTGTGTCTTACGAGTCCAAGGTATATTCCGGTAACTTTTCTCTGTTTTACTTTCTAAAATTTTAACTGCAGCCCTTGATTTGATTTGATATATCTGTATTGTTGGTCTGTTTCGTCACAGCCCATAATGGTTTCCTATGGTGTTTCTTTGTTTCCCTTGACCCCTAGAACTCCTCTTAAAATCCATCGAATGCTCTGTATATGGAGGTTGTCAATGAGTACACTGGATAAATATGATATGTTAAAAACATATGTTTTAAGGCAATTTATTCATCCACATCTGATAATCCCTGCTACACACATAAGGGAAAAAATTATTTATACAGTTTGGGGGAAATAACCTTCCCGCAGGGAATCTAAAATCATGACTCTCCCCTGACTAAACCGATCCTCCAGTTGTCCTGCCTACCAGATTTGATTAATACATTTGGCTGGTCCAAACTTGCAGAAATGTTTGCAGCCAAAGTAAAATAATGCTGTGCTCTTTTGATCCTGCATCAGCATCAGAAATGATACACATAGGGGAGGCAGGTGGAAACAGAAGCTACTGATCGGCCTGGGGATGTGATGAATGAATTAACCCAGTGATCCTGCATTTTGTGATCGCTGAAAGCCTCCATTCGGTCCAGTGATGATACATAGATTTTAAAAAAATGATGGGATCGTATAAAAAAAAAAAAAAAAAAACAGTGGCTGGCACACGTATTGCCCACATTTGTGTTGTGAACACTTTGAATACCCAAAATTGCCTGCGGTAGCCTAAGTTTAAATTAATCTAAATGTCAATGCATGGCAGAATACGAGGGCCAGTGTTTTACTGCTCAAGGGAGTACACTGTACAATAATAATTGTATTTATGCTAACTCAACAAATAAGGCCATGAATAGACTCCTTTTAGGGCTCTGGAACGCTTAAGACAGCACAAAAGTAAAATGCAAGATTCTTACATCACTGCGATGGGAAGTGCACAAGCTGTACGATTTTACTGTTTTATTAATTGCTGTTGGTTTTTAATGTGAATGGAAAAATACTATGGGCAGGAGCCAGCCCCGGATCAATTCAAATTAACTGCCTTTCATTTCCTGATTGGGAGGAAGAGAGGGGATGTACATCCTGATGACGTCATTCTCTGTCTTGTGCATGAGCTATTAATCAGACTCTACGTCCATCACTGCATCGCTGCTAATTTGCCTATGGGTCAGGATGCAGATCAAATCAGCCAGCTTTATTATGCTCGCCTTGAGGTTCAGTTTGATTGTCGAAAACGATACTGTTATGTGAAGATGACACAAAACTAACAAAATAAAGAAATCATGTTATTAAATGTGGTTTCAGGGTGGGTGACGCAGCAACTCACGACGTTTGAGCCAAACTTGGACTGCAGTGCTGGTTAAATTGGTCGTCTTTGATCGATGATAAAGAAACCACAGCTGATAGTGAATACATTACACGAGACCGGTGAATACCATAAGCTTTCCCCACACTTCCATTTATTACCCTGCCCTATCCTTAGGTATTCTCACAACATCCCCCCCTTTTGGTCCATTCGTTGTCATCACCAGTTTTATCGCATGTGTGATCGAGATATTTGTTTCATTGTAACATAACGCATTCTATAACATGGGAATAAAATACCCTGAGACACCTATGTCCCTTTACTTGATATTGCTAAACTATTTTCTTCTGCTATCGAGTACAGCTTCCAGAGGCATTTATTTATTTTCAAAAAAACAACAATTTCATGAATGCGTTATTATTTTAATCAAGAGAAAGTTGTGCTTTTGGCCAGAACATTATACAAATATGTATTTATGTATTCATTTTGATTTAATTATTCACTATATATATATATATATAATTTTTTTCACCCGATATCCGAAAAACTGATACTGAAATAACCACAGGTTTGGTTGCCAGTTTGAAAATGTTTTTTGTGTATTGTAAATTATTTTATTCTTTTTTGAATCCTTTAAGTTTAAACAGGAGTAGTTATATATGATATTTTCTACAATATGAACAGAATTATTTGCCGGTACATTGCCAACAGCTCTTACCCCGTCAGAATGTCTATGAATTGTCTTGTAATCGTATGTAGAGAGTGTAGCCATAATACTGAATTTACAGAGAAAGCCACAGATAGCGGACCACAATCTGAATCTACATGAAATTGAGGACCTCTTTTTATATTATTTTTCCATAGCTCCTGTATGCGCATGGTCCCTACACTCTGGATGCATCAGAAGGGAAGGTTATGTCTCCTAGACCTAGAGTCTCAGCCGTGCTTGAGCAGCCAAGCCCTGTCGAGATACGAAAGAGGCATAGGTGTGAACCAAATTCAGCAATGACACACCAGCAACCAGTTCGATCCTCTGACACATTTTCTCCACTCAGTAGCACATTCACTGAGAATGCGTTTGCCATCGTTGATTCTGTCATCAGGGGCGTAAATATAGAATCAACAGCTTATGCGTCTGATTAAAATTGAAAAACGCTGATGAAATGTAAACGCAAATTCTCAAGTTGTCATGTAAATGAAAAATAATATTGTTTTGGTAATTGGAACACGTTTTTGGGAAGCCTGGCTTAGTGTAGAGAGAAAGACTCCATTTGAACTGCAGATGTTCTCTGCTTTTATCTAAAAATATAGTGAATTTTCTGATAAAAACCTTCACAGAAGTCAGCACGCTTCTAAGAACCTGTAACTAGTCATCCAAATATATTACTTCTCAGATGCATCAAGGAGTAATTCCATTCAGGTTAATCTGCCCAATATTAGCAGTCCCGTTGAGATTATGCCTGTGCCTTGTGTTATATAACATATCTATCATTTTACGATACTGAGGGGTTTGTCCAAAAATTCTAATCAGAATTCATACTGTGATTGCAAAATTATAATTCTGAATATTACATCACTGAGATCTAAAGCCAAGTAATAACAGACAACAATCCAGACATAATGAATTTATTGAAAACATGGCTTAAACTGGGGTAGTTTACTGCCATAAATGAGGCCACCTCAGACGGATTTTTCAAAAATCCAAAAACTATGCTTATCAGTTGGTGATGGTGGTGCTGGTACAAATCTAGCTTTTAAGTACTCGTATCAAATTGTGTTCCAGCCAAACATTGTTTGTGCCTTTCTAAACCACAGTATTTAAGGACCACCCGGTCCGTGTGCAGAATTCATGAGTTAGTTAGAAAAATAGCAGTCATGGCATATAAGGCCATTTTTGTAGGGGGTTTTAATGTAGATAGTACAACATATATGCTGAAAATTACTTTCTTTCTAGTTTCTATAGGTTTAGCTAAACATTCTGAGTACAATAATGTCAACGCTAGACACAGTGATTACCTTAGGTATTAATGTACACAACCAAACTACATTCTTGTAAAACCTAGTTTCTAATAAATTGTAAGCATTTGCTAAGATCTGCTGGATCAAATTATTTTTCTTACCCCATACAAAAAAATAAAAATTATCTCTGAATCCTTTTTAATAGTTGTGAAATGATTCAACATTTTCACACAGCAGATTGTTTAAATATCCCCCAACACTACACTAAAGATGTATTGAACTTGTATTCAATGATTAAACAAATAAGAGTAGAAATATAGCAAATAAGCGTGTGGAAATAAAAATGTGCAGTCATCATATTTTTTCTGAGAATTTTCGTGAATTCAAAATTTTGTCATCTAAATAAACATGCTTACAAGACCCAGTGTTTTTGCTTTTGTTTGCTTTATCATTTTGTCTCCTTTGCATTATTAGTCTTTGTACCTTCTCACAGTTGTTGTCATTAGGGCAAGGTAGCTCAGTTTCTTATTGCACTTAAACCCTAAACTACAGTACTTTTGTACGTCGCTCTGGATAAGAGCGCCTGCTAAATGACTAAAATGTAAATGTAAAATATGCAGCCATAGTTTATCCCTGCTGAGTCTAAATAACCCAAGAACCAAGAATGAACCACCAGCAGTGCACTGTTGGCACCCACAGAGTGGGTGGAGGGATCTCCCGTCTGTGATGTAGTGATGTAGCTGCTGAGCTTACAATTCAGCTGCACAGGGATTGCTTTATTATTCAGGTTTACTCTAAATGTATCTGTTATTATGCCCATTTTCCGAAGTTCTCTCGACTGCTTCTGGGGTCAGGGAATACTGTATTTTAAATTGATAAGTTATTTGATAATTTTAAGAATACTGATAAACAAAAAAAATGTCTTAAACTTCCCTTGAGATTTTCTACTCCACTTTAAAGGTCCAGAACAAATTTTACTAAGAAAATATTAAAGACAGTATTATAAATACAATTTAATTGTAATACAATTTAAAATATATGCATATATAATATATGAATATAATGATCAACTGATCAATATAATCAATCAATGATGGTGAACTCCCAGGCACAGATTCCTGCCACCAGGGCCAGAGATGAAGCAGTGGAGAGCAACAAGGGACAGGGCAGGAGAGAGATCCCTTTTAATGTATTCTCTCCATGATTTGTAAAGTTTAATTACTTTAATGCTCTTCCTGCCCTGGCACTTTGCTACGGACATCTTGTTGGAAGTGCTGAATAAGTTCAGTGAGTCATGCTCTGGGAGAATGGGTAGAAGAAAATCAGCTTTCAATATCGTCAGTATTAAACACAGAGTGGGTGATGTTTTATCTCCGAGATCCCCCCAGACACACGCAGGCACATGCACACACACACAACGGCATTGGCGGAAGTTACGTGCGCCTATTTAAATCATCCACTAACCAGGAGTATTTGACTGATGTCTGTTATTATTACATTATGACTTATTGGGGAAATTACAACTGAGATATGCTCTTTAAAAAAGTGCATTAATATAAAATATGTGCATGGTTGGAAAGGTTGTGCAGGGGGAACTGAGAGGCTTCAATTTAATGAATTAGCCTTTATTTAAAAAATTAAAATTTTGGCATTGAAAAAATGGAACAGCAGTAAGCAAAACTGTCCAATGTAAAGGCTTTTTGAGGAGCATTTAAAATCGATCTCATTTGCGTGCAAATTCTAATACAATAATTTACCCTTTAAAGGATTTGAGTTGTATTCAGGTTCTGGAACAGACAGCGTGGACTCAAATTAAAGTGACTTTAACTCATTTGTGAGGAAACAGTATTCTGATGCTGTATTATACTCACCCTAAAGTAATTTTGATAAAACATGTGGGTACCAGTACCAATAAAAGTGAACTGCTAATTTGGAACTGCAAACATCAAAATGGAAGTAAACCATGGAATGGCTTTATTTAAGCAGTGTTTTTCAATATATATATATACTGTAACGGGGATGGCTAGAAGCGCTTCCCCCGCCAATGGGCTAAAGCCATCCCCGTGGGGGCTGCTGGGAAGC
>JAOVYW010002409.1:0-15106 GCA_025775045.1 Hiodon tergisus
GTGACGTAATGCATTTGCTTCCCGATCTGTGACGTAATGCATTTGCTTCCAGATCTGTGACGTAATGCATTTGCTTCATGACAAACTGCTTTTTTCAATATGGCAGAGGACGCATTTCAGTTGCAGTTTTTGCTAATTGTACAGTTGCGCACTGCAAACACATGGTAGACTAAATCACCGTTGACCCCTGTCCTATCCATAAATACCCGTTTTGAGAGCTTCGGCTAATTGGCTACGGGTGGCTAGATGTCATTGATGTTGTGGTGAGAATCAGAGAACATTCTATCCTGTGAGCTGAGGCGTAGCTTGAGTCTGATGTTAAAATAGGTAATTGACAGCTACGCCAGTGTTATGAGTGGGTGTCACTGAACGAAGTCGCAAACTTTGAAAATAACACAAAGCGCTGTGGGTTTTTGATGTCACGCCAAACCTGGCGTGCCCCCCTCCCCACTCAACACAAACCATTTGATTGTAGGCTGTGACATTTTGGACTGAAGTACGTAAAAAAGCATTACCGTCTGACTAAAATAGTAAATCACCTTGTACCCATTGCGTTTTCACTAGCGCCATCGTGAAAATCGAGTTTGGGAAGGGATGGCTTTATCCTTCACAGCGAAGACCCATTCTTCGGCGCTCCCTAAACTTTTCTTGCGTCCCTTAAAAAATGCTACATTCCTCTGACAGTTTGGGCAGATCTTCCCGTCCCCCTGAGGTAGCATTAGCTTCTGACGCATGGCTCCAGTCTGAAGTTGAAAACCCAACTTTTCCAGTGAGTCATGGTATAACTCTGGTTTATTCAATCTCATTGTGGTTACTTGTTGTCAGTGTGTTATTTTAATTGATATTTTAAGTGCAGCACTTCTGCTTTAGACGATGCTAATGATCAAGAAATATTCATTGAGGTTAATGGGGTATAGATAAGAGCTTTACGATGCACAGAGCCAAAAGCCAATGGAATACAAATGGTGCTTACATTTCGGAGATACTGCCTGCTTAAGCCTATGTGACAACCAAGGTCATTTCCTTTTAACGTCTGAGACACTATTAGCCGTACAAAAGTTAATTTTGTAACATATTGCAGACATAAAAAATACAAAACATCAGTAAATGGAAAAAGGACTATAACAGATGTATCCAGTTTGAACTCTTGCATTGTGAGGTTGGCAAAGCATATTGCAAAGCAACGTATCGCAATGCAACATATCGCAACGTAGCATATCGCAACGCAGCATATCACAACGCAGCATATCGCAACGCAGCATATCGCAACGCAGCATATCGCAACGCAGCATATCGCAGGGTACCAAACAGATTTAACCAGTAGGAATTCCTGCATTGCGGGCCTGGCAAAATGTATGGGGGTCTGGTGCTTTAGGTGAAAAGCTAAACTTTAAGAGTAGCTGTTACGAAAGGGTTGTTTCCTCTATTCCAATATCAACTCCAGAGCTCCTCACTGCTCAATCCCTGATTTTAAGGACAATTTATGGGCTTTGAAGATGTGAACACCCAGGTCCCAGAGGAATGATGAAAAGAGGAAGTGTGAGTTTCACTGAAGAGAAGCTCTCTCTCTTCTGGTGGAAAATCACATCCTCAATGAGTATTTCTGATGGGCTTCTCCAGTCCCTTTTAAACGATGGCGTCTCAGAGAATAAGGTGACAGACACTATAAAGCCACTGAGGCAAATTAAATGCGGCTGTTTTGTTTAGTGTCCAAATACATTTATATATATATATATATATATATATATATATATATACACACACATATATAAATACATAAATCTGAAAAACACTGAAAGGACTGTGTAAGGGTGGACGTATACATCAAGGGATCGTAGGAGCAGTTTCCAAAGAATATACAGTACCTTGAATAATTTGTCTCACGGTATTCAAAGTAAACCTCGAAAAATTCAAAATACAAAGCATGGGTATGAGAAATAAAAACACCCTCAGAATAATATTATACGTGTAAGTATTTTCAGTCAGGGGTGTAGTCTTTTGTGTTTGCGTTTTTAAACTCGGCCTGCTGTCATGAATGTGGCGTGAGCTCCTACCGTATGGGTGCATTAATGTACTCTGTGGTAACACCCAATATCAGGTGTTCCTCCCTTCCTCTCATCATTCCTTCACAGGTAACGGAGGTAAAACACCTTGCCTGAATCCGGTACAGCTTTGAGTCCGGCTGCAAGCGATGGCTTCTGGGTCTAGTCTCTCCCAGACTACCCTCGGCTGTGTTCCAGCGAGGAGTTCTCATGTCACCGCGCGAGAGCCGTCAGCTTTAATATTACACAAGCAGCAGCGGTCGATGAGGAAAAGCGCCTGGAATTGGCCTCAAAACTTAATCTCTCATAACTATTGGTTAACTAACCTTGCCCGTGCAGTAAGTGTCACCTGTCATTAAAACGGGATTTAAACTAGCCGTTCCTACTTTAGCTTTGTCACCGTTTTCCCCTAGGGCTGCATCTGCCATCTGTGATTCATTTCATTGTGTTCAGTGGCAGGAGTATCATCTCGACTCTAATCACTCATTTTACGGCAACATTCGATCATTCGACTGACTTTCACAGCTGCTTGTTTATTTTCGTTTTTTACGCTTTCCTTTCCTTGAATTAATCTTGCTACTGCAGTTCTTTTCCGGTACACTGACCCAGCAGGCATTGGTCTAAAGTTCGCTTCACGAAGCTGCATGCCGGCTCCAAATGGCGTGTGTTGTTTCTCGTTAAATACTGCACTCTTATGTAAGTTAGTGCCTTTTTCTGCAGGGTCACAGTGCGATTACTGCATGCTTAGGATACCGGGACTTGAAGGACCGTCTTCTCGTCACAGCAACCCTCTTTGGGGACCCGTGGAAGAGATTTAACCTGCTCGAGTCTAGCATGACGATTTTCTGGGGGAAATTTGCGACGCTCATTCGTTTTAAGATAAAAGTTACAGGCGTTGTCAGCGTGTAACTAAGCCAAGAGACTAATACTGTAGCAGGTTAGGATCCAGTGTGTTCTTTGAGCTGGAACAACCACCTCTCCCGTTCCACGCTGTTACAGATTGAATTTTAATGAAATAACTGAACAAAATCATTAATCATCAAGAGGAATTTTTAAGAAGATCCTTACACAAATATTATTTTCATTTGGATGAACCCAGTTAAGATAATTTTGACACTCCACTGTGGAAAAAGTAACACCCCCATAGACACTTCTGTCTGGTTTTGTTCAGTTCTTAAATTAGGCACGTTCTACCTTGCAGCATTCTCAACCCTATGAGAGGAGAATCTCTCTGGGTAGAACCTGGATCCATTCAGCTGAATTCAAGTGTTGACTAGCTCAAGGAAGAAACCAATCACCTGGAGTGTTCTCAGCCTCCGTCCTCTGCACACTCTGTTTAATTAACTAGTGGGGAATAATCAGGGGAAAAGAGAACTTCTTCGAGTGAGGACAAGAGAAACGCAGGCGCGATCATCCTCTGCCTCCCTCTCTTCAGTTCTCCACCACAGCGGCAGACGCTGCCCCTTTTCTCCGTCAGCCTGGGAGTGGGATCGCTGCTAGGGCCCGTATGGTCCTGTTAGACCTGCACCGGAGGTGTGCCTGGCAGAGGTGAGGAAACCTCTGTGAGTGCTGGGGAAAGTTGTGACGGCGCCCCCTGTTGGTGGGCCGCAGCACTGGGTTAAACAAAAGCCCCAAACAAACTGAGCTGGCCTTGGCAAGGTAGTGAAATCTGTAGCACATCTCACAAACGACCAGAGAGGTAGAGGTTTAAATCTCATCCACACAAAGGACGTGTCGACTACTTTCGCAATACGGCCTCTAAAACGTAAATATGTCTAAAATTGCTACACCCTAAAAACGTCTACATTTCAATTTTGCATAGAAATAAAATATAAAACAGATGCCTTTAGATGGTTTTTTTAAAATTAATTAAAACTTAATTTATCTTGCATCACCCAGCGTATTGACGAATTAAAAATAAATAGTGACAAAAGTTCAAAATTAAAATTTTTTTTACTTCCCATGCATCAGCGAAGGATAGATGCGATTACCTGAATGAACTGAATAAATACTGAATTTGCAGTACAGACAGTAATTCACAACAAGGTAATTTTTGGAGCTTTGGTTGGTTTTAAAAAGGTTTCCGTCATTTAAATCTGGATTTCTGATTTCCCTGCTAAATTATCTCAAGGTGAATAATTCAGTTTTGCTCATCAGGAAGGGAAAGGGGGTTCTGATTACACAGGAATAAAATCAAATCAAATTTTCTTCTGCGCCTGCATATAGTATATTTCCTCTAGATTATCTTCTGCCAACCATCTTTCTGTCTCATCATTTGTGTTTTACATCACCATAAGGCCACGTAAGATTTGACGGGCCTATACCAGAATAGTTTTGATTGTCAATGACTAATCCCCCCAGCTGTTCTGAGACTAAAGGCCCCATGCTGCACCCTGGTGTGCAACGCCCGGTGCCCGGGTGTTTACTTCACTGCTGGCGGACACAGGCAGTTCCCCCAGGGAGCCCGGTTTATAACACAGATGGCCCATCGATTCTTCCCAGGGCCAGAGTCAGACCTGCAGCGAGACCAGGAGAGGTCCAGGCAGGGACTGATGCCCCAATACACTCCCTACCAGGGAGGTTACCTCACACCTGGGGTCATGACGGGCCAGATCAACATGCCCAGAGAAGACTGAGTGATAAGGCCGTTGCACAGCCAATAAAAATCAATCTCCTATCTGTAAACCTCAAAGTGAAGTCTGGAAATTCTGCGCCTCTTGCATGCAGGTGTGTTGACAAAACATCGATGCACGTATTATTAAAAATCTGAGTGAAAGAACAAAGGCTGATTGGCATTTTAATTAACTAAAGTTTGTGCTACAAACGTCAGATGTTACGGTGACATTTTATGGAAAATGTAATCAACAGAGGTTATAGTCAAATTGCAATGCAATGCACTCTTATTTTCCAGGAGCAAACTAGTCTTTTGATTTCTTTAATGTTCTTGCTGAACTATGGTTTAATCAGCAATGCTATTATAATGTTATTGTCCTTGCTATTAAACATGAAAGGTCACATTAAAGCATGCTTTCCTGGTTTTGGCTTCTGTTGTGCTGTGCACTTTTTACATTCCGACTTTTTCTTTTCTTTTCTTAAATAATTAATAAGCCACAAATGATTCTTAGGTGTCTCCCTCAGTTTTTTTTTCTTCTTCTTTATTGCAGAGTTAGTTAATTAAAATCACATCAATTCACCAATGGGCTCATAAACGTTACTTGTTTTACCCTAAAATTCCAAATGCCATTCTCCAGTGAAAGAAAAGCGTCCATATAGGGAGGGTCGTCAACGTTCTGGCCCTTAAGTCCCTGAACAGTGAGTCTGCATTTCTTTTGGCCATCTGAAGTAAAGTTCAGACATGCTGGTGGGGGTATAAATTCACACAGTCACATCTCTGAAGCATGACGAAATGAAAGCCATCCTTCAGCCAACTCCTACAAGCATTAAGGAGGCATATGAATCCAGCGGGGGTCCAGGGAAAATAAGCTATCAGTGAGCCTCTCAGATCCGCCGTGATCAATATCAGACATCGGACCTCCGTGACGGAACCAAGTCCAAAGACTGTACACTCTTCTCATCCCTGAATTCACCGTGCCTCCACATACTTCACCTGCTTCCCCCCACACTATCCCAGGATGACATTCACCGACCGTCAAAAAGACACGTGTGCCTCATTTCTGCTTCTGTTCCTGTGCTTATGTGCCCACCCTCGCCACCCCCTCAGCCTTGAGCAGCTTGGGTCACTTAAGAACCAAAGGAGAATTGTCAGCAAAGGAACGTACGTGTCAACGGGAAATGAGCGGGTTGTTGTGGTGCGAAAACTTTGGTCTGCACAGTCACGAAGAGAAGTTCTCCTTGACCAAGGTCAATCAGTTACCCAATTTTCGCAGTCTTACCTACCGAGCAGTTGCTTCATAAATTAAAATGTTGATTTCTCACTGGTGGCAGGTGTCGGGGAATGACTTAATGCGTGTCAGATTCCCTATATCTCACAATGACAGTTTTTTTTTTTTTACCTGATTGCCTTGTATTTTAATATCAGCAGCTACGCCATTATTTTCCCTACAAAGATTTATGTCAGATCGTACGTCGACGCAATGTAATTAACAAAAGGAAAAACCATGCGATTGCTGCTTGGCATGTGCTTTTGGTGACCGGACCGAAGATTGTAATCTGTGGCTCAGTGGCTCAGCGGTAAGCACAGGTCCCTCTCCGCGCCAGGGATCAGCGCTTCATTCAGTCTCGGGTCACATGGAGTCAGTTTCCGCCCACTTATTGATCATCCTCGCTGTCCTTTCTTTGCAATCATTTCTTAACCTGTCTGAAAGCATGGCCTAAAGACCGGCTAAGATGTTGAGGGCACGCCAACACGATCCTCTAAGTGGGCTCTGACCTGAAACCTATATATTTGTTGGCGGATCTAAAACAGCACGTGCTTTCGAACGGTCTTCTTGCGCTCTGATAAATGATGGGACAAAGGGATCCCTGAATCTGGTGGTCTAGGCGCCAAAGACACACAGCCTTATATTAAATGTGTGATGAGCGCGGTCAGGATGTGCGTATTAGCACTGCTCATGTGAGGATAAACTGAACATATTTGTGGGAGACACGCATATTAGCACTGCTCCTGTGAGGATAAACTGAACATACTGAAGTCTGTTTGAGGGATTACCGGACAGATTGCCATATTTTCTCAGACTGATCATTTTCTGTCAGTTTTCTTTGCCTGTATTATTGTATGGATTATATAACCTTTGAACACATACGCAAACGCACACACGCATACACAGATGCACTCCTCACACATATACATGAGCCATACATTTTACCAATAGGTTCCAAGTGAACATTCTCGTACACATGGTAGTGTTGGGCAAACAGCAGGATGTTCACGCCGACGTTGCACTTTCGTTGGGTCGCTGCGGACTCCCTTCAGAACAAGAAGCTGTAATTAGTCGGAGAATCGAAAGCGCTGGACTGCTCCATACAGTATAGAGAACACAAATAACAGCTGCCAATGTGTGGCTTTGCCGTGAGCGGTCTGGGTGAAAATCGGGATTCCCACAGATCATTATGCTCTCCTGACAACTATTCAGTATAACAGCACATATGCTCATACACTTCTTTTATATTTATAAGCATATATAAATAAATAAATAAACCTCAATACATTGGGGCAGGCTATTTTTATTTATAACAGGACCTAAGAAAATAGCTGATTAACACAGCCTCGTAAAGCAATATGTGGAAATCTCAGAGCCAGAATGCTTGACCCGTCAGTGAGCTGTAACAGGAAAGACCAGCACTGGTCAGCTCTTTAACCCAAGGGCATGTTTCACCACGCTGGCACATGCTACACAACGGTGGTCATGTCTTGTTTTAGGTCCTGCTGGATCGACATGAAACAACATTGTTTCCCGATTTTCTGTCATTGCATGTTGTGAGACATGTTGTGGCTTGATTTTTGATCGTTGGGACAGACCTCTTGCTGACTCATAGGAAGTTCCTGCACCACCAAATGTCCCTGCAATGTAAACCATTTCCTCACACCAAAGAGCGTAGGTGCTAAACCGGAGGAAAACAAAGGCTGACGCACTCAGTTTATCTAAACGTGAAACAGACACAGCACCGTGTGCTACCACTTGCTGTTTGGAATTGAAAAGGGAACACAATAACTACATTAGCGAAGTGCTAATAACAAGCCAAAGCCAAAGACAGCCGCTTATGACACAAGCACGACTTCTCTTTCCAGTACTGATTGTGAGCATGGGTCGTCAGGAGACGTGCGCCTCCTGGGCCGGCAGCGGTCAATGGAGACAGCGGTGGGGTTGTTACACGAGCGCCTCCTCGACGCCTGCTCACCTCGACTTCCCCGCTCTCCCCGCAGACCACCACGTCTCACACTGATGTGGTTCAAATTTCATAATGCTTTTTTTCTGTCCAGTCAGAGTGGACCGTCGTTGTTTCCAAACGAAGAATAATGGAAAAGGAAAACGAAGAGCAATGATGCTAAAATGGCAGCTCCCACGGTTCACAATGAGATACACGGTAATGTGCTCACTCAAGGGAAATTGTGATTAGCTGGGTCTTGCCTACTGATCTGTGCCAATGGGGGAGAAATTACTCCTTAAAGTGACAGGTTTCATTATACCGCTCACAGCACACTAGATTGGGCCCTTTGGATTACAGTCGAAAATTTCAATTTCAATGCACATGTAAGTAATAATTATAAAAAATAATAGGATTTTCAAAACCCTTAAAAAGTATCAGACAGTTTTTTTAGTTATTGTCATGGTAAATATTGTACGAGTGGCTAAGGTGTTGAAGATCTTATTTCATTGATCTTTCCATTCTCAAAGTTGCCAGGCAGGGAACTAATCCTATTTGCATGAGAACTTGAATCATTTAATCAGTTTACAGTTTTGTGTAGGTGAGAAAAGCGAGGTCTACAGTTTTGTATCGGTGAGAAATGCGAGGTCTATTTAAGGACAGCTCACTTCAAACATGTGACCCAATAAAACCGAGACCCAGATGACACATTTAAAACCTGGTTATGAATGCTGGGTCTACAGGGCTCAGTTTAAAACATGATTTGGTACATAAAAAGTAACACACTTTATCAACACCTGCAAGCGGATAAGCGTTTTACAAGGGTGAGTTTCTCAGGTGATACTCATACAACCAAAAAATCTCCCATGACACCAGCTGCAACTGCAAATTATTCTTTTTTATAGTATTATTATAGTTTTTGAGTTTTGTCCTGAAATCGTGGCGATGATTTGAAAGTTCTATGTTGGTCCCCATTTTGAAGCAGGTTAACGGGTTCAGAGAACACACTGCTCATGTATTGGGTATACCACATATAAACACCACATGGCACCTGTGAAGGCACAGATAACACAGCTGCCTTCCCGTGTCCACTCCCTGAGGTCCTCCGTCTGAACTATCCCACAGGGGGGTCTCCGGGCAGCAGTCCACTCCCTGAGGTCCTCCGTCTGAACTATCCCACAGGGGGGTCTCCGGGCAGCAGTCCACTCCCTGAGGTCCTCCGTCTGAACTATCCCACAGGGGGGTCTCCAGGCAGGCATTGAAAAAAAACCCCGATTGAAATCAATTCTTCTCCAGCCGGTGTTGGTTCATGTACGATTACTGGAAGCAGGCACCAGAAAACGGATTCAGCGGTCGTTCAGCGGTCAGTTAAACCGGCTGCTGGAACCGGTCCCCGTCCTTTGATAAACCTACGGCTTCTGTCTGACACAAAAGGACGCCGCCAGTACCTGACAATTTACAACTTAGCTGCTCGGAAGGCTCTTTTATCCAAAGTGACTCAACACAGTTTATAATTTCTGCCTACTTATACAGCTGGATATTCACAGGACCAATTCAGAAAAGTACCTTACTCGAGGATGGGTAGGGACATTTGTTTTACAAATCTGGGACAACAAATTTGGCTGCAATGGACATCTTCAATGGCCCCATCCCCACCTATCTTAAACACAAAGAAAAATCCATACGGATATTTCAGAGAGCAGAGGAAATGACAACACAGTCATGGCCTGTGATGGCCGGCAGCCTAAAAAATACTTCCAGTCTGTCAGAAACACGTTTGTTTGAAAGGCTTTTGCAGGAGAACCGATCAATCTTGGTGTGCCTCCTCATCGGTAAACGTGTTGGAATCAAACGGAAGCTTGTTTCCGTCCTGGAGGGGAGCAGTATCTAATTTAGAAAACGCCAAATCAAATTTAGCCATGTGAAAGGCAGTAACTGCTTCCCCTTCGGGCGTGTGAGCGAGCGCCAAGCGCGGAGTTTGCCACGCCACTTTGTAGGAATTGCCAAGACACCCAAGCAGCATGGCAAAAGACTGGTCTCTGACCGTCTCCGTGTCCTGCACTCTCTGCCTTTCGCCGGTCTCGCGCGGACATTTGGCGAAGGGGTGGGTTCCGATCGCTCAAACCAGAAAGATGTGGCGTCCCTGCAGACATTTCAGAGGGAACACATCAATCATTTACGTACTGCCGACCACAGCTCTGAAGGGATGGCGGCACAGACAAGCCTTGCCAAAGGTCAGATTTTCAGAAAGAACTCCGACTGCAGAGGGGAGAAGGAAAATGAGTCAGGTTTCAGGGAACAGAACCTCTAAGCCCCATTTGGATCTTTTGGCAGCATTCAACAAAGGCACAATAGCTTTGCATAGCAAGATTGAAACCAAGGTGGCTGTGGGTTTTTTTTTTGGTGTAACCACTGGTGGTGGGAATTGGGGCTTGTACATTTCTCTTCATTAAGAGGAGAACAAAATTCTGATCTTCTGACGTGTCCATTTTCAAATTGACATTTTCAGATTTTTCATGCTTCTAGGTGGATGGCCATTCGCTGATTAAATGGTTAGCTTTGCATTTCTAAAAAAAAAAGAAGGTAATTCTGGGTAAACTGCATATTCAGTGAGAGTACAGTCCATTTCAGACTTGCTAAATGTTTTGAAAAACCTGGAGCAAAAGTCTACAGAAAGCTGAGATTAACTCCTGAAATGTGCAATGCCTGAAAGTGCAACTGACAGTCACATTCTCAAATTGCCTGACGGACCAGTGCAAGATTGACAACTGACTTTGTTTCATTGCTTGGAAATTAACTATGCTGCAAACGCATTGCTATTTTCTATTACAGACGACAGGTTTGATGTTCCTGATTTACCGCCAATGAGGACAAATGGCTGCCCCATGTCATGTGTCATTGCTGTCCTAATTCCCCCCACCCTCATTACTCAACTAATATTCCAACGGGACGGAGAAATGGTGTGCCTGCGACAGGCGCTTCATCTCCACAGCCTGATTACTCTCTGCAAGGTAAAAACAGAACCTGTGCTCCTGACCGTGCATTTAAAGCAGCCCCCCCCCCCCCCACTCCTCCGCACGTCAATTTGGCCCGTGACGCTGCCAGGGAGCCCGGGACGTTACGACTCAAAGGTCATCACAACGCTGCCAACATGAAATCTACAGGATGTAAATACCCCAAGCCTCAGCAAGATCACTAGCTTCCAAAGGCCAGTCTGAATTTTTATTTTACCCCAAATTTCTACTGTACTTTACTATCTCCACATCGCTTGATAATACCAGAGAAACCTCATAAAAAGACAGTACTTGCCGTCTACTGGATGGTTTAAAGACTACATTAGGGAGGGGGGGGAAACGACCTGAGCATATCTTTGACAGGAAGTGAGCCAATTAAACTGTCCCCTGGAAGCACTTAAGGACCTGCAATGACAAAGGTTATTGGAAGTAGCTCAGACATGAAATTATGTATGCTTATTTTTAACTAGTGTTCCCCTAGAGGAAGCATTTATTTCTGTACTTCTGAAAAAATAAATAAAAAGGCAGTTGAGTTATTAAAAACGTGCCAAAAATATGTGGCACTTGTTCCATTTCCTCCAGCCCATAATAACAAAAATGAATCACCAAAACATCATAACAATAAGGTACACCATAATAACATTAAGGAACCTCCAGCCCATAATAACACTATGAAACACCACTGTGATCTAGTATACAGTAATTGTAATTATTTATCTTCGAAAATAAAATAAAACCTCTTCAAATCCACGTAATTATAAAAAATAAAAATAAAAATCCCAGAAATACCTAACAGGAATCCAGACACATTCTCTTAATCGATTTCCCTTTTTCTGGGTTTGTACAGATCAAACTTAACCACACATATTCAGCGAACCCTTTGAAAGCATTGCGTTTTACACGTCAAAAGCATCACAACAGGTATGTGACTGAGGTGCATTTTCCGGAATTAGAAGGCGTGTTAAACTCACACACACGACAACGTTAAATAAAACAGGCAATGTGAGCAGGTTATGTTGAAAACAGCAGTTTGCCATGGCACTGTAAGCTATAGTATAGAGTATGTGTGGGCTGTATTGTGCAACAATGTTAAATTTGACTCTTTTTAATAGCCCATGTTAGCAGTACATATTGTATTTTTCTTTTTTTTATAACTTTTTTCTTCTTTTTTTTTTTAACCTGGTAATTCCATTCTGGAAATAATAAAAGAAAAAGCTTTTAATTCCTTCAAACTGTTTTATTTAATGAAATAAATAAGCCGCGCTGTCTCTTGGCACTCCTGGGAAATGACTCATACATATTTGAACAGACCGTCTGACAGAGAAGTGTGCTGTGGCTGCATCTAGACGCCAAAACCCGTTTCAGTCTGCAGAGCTGAAGTAGGCCTGCAGACTGCAGTTTAGTCAGGTTTCTGGAGGGCTAAAGGAGCAATGCAACGTGGGAAGCTGGAGTTCTGAAATCGCACAAAGAGTCACGGATAAAACAGATCTGAGTCGTTCGTCGAGAATCCGTCATTTTCCATATGGTTTATTTAGCAAGAATTCTGACTAAATCCATAAAAAGAGAACAATCATAGTCCTGTTGTTTTGGCCTTCTTGTTTTCCTCTGCAGTTTCATCTTTTTATTTGTTTCATATTTAAATTACCATTGTATTTATAATTTATAAAGCCCTTAATTGATTGGCACCCAGATATTTACATGAGCTGTTGAGATATATATGTATTATGTTATTCCAAGGGAAAATAAAAACAGTTTGGGATGGGTATTTTCTCGCAAGGCTCCCTAATGATGGGGCTATCTGCCATTTTTGGTTAGAGAAGCTTGCAGTCTTGTTTTAAAATCGGAGACTTGTTAAAATGCCAAAGCTTTTCAAAATCAACGACATGTTTTGCTAGCTTAATTTATTTGTGGATTTTAGTCTCGTACTGGAACTGACACACAAAAGGTGCTGTAGTAAACGGTATTCCTAACTGTGGAAAGGGGCACACTGATAGCGTGAAACCCCGTTTCCTGCACCGTGTGTGGAAGAGCGCCTTGGTGAGAGAAAGCGTCACAGCTGAGATATACTCCGTTAACCGATAAAAGCGCTTTTCCCCGTGGAGCTTTTCTCTTTAATTAAAAAACGTTTCCAGGTAGCCTTGGTAATCATTTGAAACATCCCCTTGGTGGCAAATTAAATACCTTTTAGGTGTATCGCCTGCGTGCCCAACACGTTTGTTTACAAATGTTGTTTGCATTCTAATGTAAATTCAACGCTAAACTTGACAGCTTGATGTGGTTTATGCAAAAGAAAGGACCTCGGACAAATAACAGGAGACAAAATTACAGCGTAAAAGGTTTTGCACAGAATCAAAGCAGATCAACAAGGCCAATTTGGTTCCCGTCTTGCTTTTACAAAGATGGGTCACCTTTGAGCTCTCTGGGTACTAGACCGATTGTGTCATCGGGCTTTGGAAATGCTCTTTGATGCAGAAGCTGCAGGTTTCCCCACGTCGCACTCCAGGCTTTCATCCGGCTTGATCAGAGAGCTGATTGGCTGAAGCTGATTCTCCCCACCTTGGTCTTGGTTTGAGCGATTTCCCTTCACCCGGCAGTGTTAAATATTCACGGGCAGTGCGATTTCTCAAGGCCAGCGAGAAACGTCTTGACAGCTCAATCATGGAGTCCAGGCTGCAGCCTGGCTGCTGTCAAACTGACCTACATGGTGTAATAGTTCCTCTCTTGACACTGGGGAAAAAAATATCTCCCTTATTGGAAGGACAGTGTGGCGAGATTTCCCCAGAACTTCTGCATAAAGAGGAATACTATGTGTGTTATACGTCCCTTTGGGGTAATCGATAAAGTAAGCAAACAATTTTCAGAGCCATAACGCCAATCTGAAATGCTTTAACAGGCTACCTAAATATCTCAGTGTGCCCTGCATTTCACAGCATTCCCATTATTTTTTTATTTAAAAAAAATAATAATAAATAAAAATGTCTTAGGGAGAGCACTTACAGGAGAGACAGTGTAGCATTTTTGTTTTGTTTTTTGTTTTTTAATCCCTAAAGCTATGCAGCTGAAAGATCACACAGTGTTCTCATTCACCTGTTTTTTTTTTAAGTATCAGGGTTGATGAAGTGGCTTAGTTGAGTCAAAACTAAAAATGGAAAGACGAGGAAATGATAGCGATTCTACAGCACCTTACAGTGTTACAAATATGGTTATAATTGGTATCTAATTAAAAAAAAACTAAAAACTAA
Source organism: Hiodon tergisus (assembly GCA_025775045.1). Taxonomy (NCBI): domain Eukaryota; kingdom Metazoa; phylum Chordata; class Actinopteri; order Hiodontiformes; family Hiodontidae; genus Hiodon; species Hiodon tergisus. The sequence goes on from JAOVYW010002409.1 coordinate 14,125, forward strand.
ACATCTATGAGTACCAGGGCCATAAAGTATAACACACTTATTTAGCTACACTACGCACCTTTTTGACTGATAAGATTCACCAGTAAGTGACTTTGAAGATAACATCAATAAGGTATCAGCAAATTGTTACAGTGACAAAGACACAGAACAGCACGGCTAACAGAAATATCCCCTTGAGAAAAGGAAAAGTATTTTAGTTTCAGGAACCCTAATTAAATCTAACATTCAGGCAGCAGTATATGTGTGCGGGAATGACAATAGCTGTTTGACTGACACAGAAAAAGTCGAGCAGAATGGTTCCCTTTTGTCTGAGATACTCACCTTCAGGTCATTATGCAGGTGGATTATCGTTTTGATCTGCGTTAGAACTGTGATTGTTCCTATAATGAAAATTATCCCTGATTACCAGTTTTCTGTGCCAAAGACGGGGGTTGAAGGTGCGGCCTGTGTCATTACTCTCGGACCTGCCGCCAGCCACTGAATCCTCACGTCAACCTCCATAAGTACCAACACAAACTAAAAATGTTCACAGTACTCACCCCATTGATGGGATATGTCTTCCAGTCCAACTCCCCCAGCACAGCGGTGGTATCCAACAGAACCACTGACAAAAGAAAGAAAGGAAATAACAATTGTCTTTACATGTAAATTTGATCTTTTCTTTCTCACAACAATGGTAATCACATATACCCGCGTATTGCTTTTATAAAACGGATCGAAATGCTCCCTTAGCATTTAGTAATTGGCCCTGTGAGAGTGCTTGTCTGTGTTTCTCTGTATCCCCCGCCCTGTGTGAGTGCTTGTCTGTGTTTCTCTGTATCCCCCGCCCTGTGTGAGGGGTTGTCTGTGTTTCTCTGTGTCCCCCGCCCTGTGTGAGTGGTTGTCTGTGTTTCTCTGTGTCCCCGGCCCTGTGTGAGTGGTTGTCTGTGTTTCTCTGTGTCCCCCGCCCTGTGTGAGGGGTTGTCTGTGTTTCTCTGTGTCC
>JAOVYW010002410.1:0-15104 GCA_025775045.1 Hiodon tergisus
TTGGACAAATCCAAATGTATCCAATATAGAGACGAAGGATTTTCTTAATGAATCCTCATCACTGTCCATATGAATATGAATATTAAAGTCTGCATAAACCCGTTTTACTGTTGAAAGGCCTTAAACAAAAGTTCTTGCAAAACTAGAGTTATGTATGTGTGACAAAGGGTAAAGGAATGTCAGCACGACCTTCCTTGACTTGCACACTCAAGGTGGCAGAGAAACTGACAGAAAGAGCTTGCCCATGTCCTTGTTTCTCAAAGCAGGATGTCAAACAGAGGAGAAGTTACGATGTTAAGATTGTAGATAACTTAGGAATGTGCTTGTGTTACAAAGAAGAAAGGATGTGCCTGGTACGACTAGGAACATCCTGGGAACAGCCAGGGGGCCAGCCTGCCCCCATCCACCAAGATTGCCAAGATGGGAGACACTGACGACCCGGAGACCTTCATCAGTATGTTTGAGCGAACCGCAGCTGCCTGCCAGTGGCCTAGGCAACAGTGGGCTCTACGCCTGGGTGCCCTGTTGTCCGGTGAGGCGCTGAAAGCCGCACAGGCAGTCCCGGCGGAGTCGGCTATGGATTACGACGCGGTTCACCAAGCAATCCTGAGTCAGGTCGGCTTGACAGCAGAGGGTCACCGGAAACGGTATCGCTCCCTCTCGTTGGCGGAGGCAGGCAACCCCATGGCATTGGCATAAAGGTTGAAGGACTCCTGCACACGGTGGCTGCGATCGGAGGACCAAGACGTCAACCAGGTGCTGGAACTGGTGGTGCTGGAGCAGTTTGTCTGTTGTTTGCCGCCGGACACGTCCCGTTGGCTCCAGTGCCGCTGGCCGTCCTCCCTCTCGGAGGCTGTTCGGTGGGTGGAAGACCACCTATCCATGGCGGGCGGGGAATGAACACCCCCAGCAGTCGCCCACCTGGTCCAGCCCAGGGTATGGGACCTGACCCCAGCACCATCGACAAGAGCTCTGGCCCGTCAGGAAGGCGACGCCCGTACCGCCGCCGCGTAGCTGCTTGGGCCCCGCAGACAGCCCCGACCCTGTCTCGCCCCCAGTTTTTCCCGGCCCCGCACATGGTCCCCAGTGAGCGAGCCTGCAGCCACACCGCCGGGGAATGGGTGCTGGAGGTGTGGAAGACCGGGCCACCTCAGACGGGAGTGCCCCCTCATGGAGGTCAACATCTCTGGCCCGGCTCCCTCTTCCGGATGCCCCTTCCCCGACCAGGCGGACAAGTATCTGGTACCAGTGAGTATACAGGGGGATACAGTCCGGGCGCTCCTGGACTCGGGGTGTTATCGCTCCCTAGTGCATCAGCGTCTGGTTCCGCCTGAGGCATTGGTTAAGGGCAAGAAGGTGGGGATTCGCTGTGTACACAGGGATGTACATTATTATCCAGTGGCGCAGGTGTCTTTTGTTTTGAGGGACCAAAAGCATAGCCTGGTGGCCAGGGTTAGTCCCCGCAGCCCCTACCCGCTGGTTCTCAGTCATGATTGGAAGGGTTTCAGTGCACTTTTGAGGGAGGTTCTGGCGGGTAGGACTCAGGGTAAACGGATTAGGAGGGTGAGACCGCCGCTGGCTGCTGCGGGGGACCCGGAGGACGACCCGGGGGAGGGGCCCTCTTCGCCTACGGGCTGGGGAAGGGACCTGACTAACCTCCCATCTTTCGCCAGGGTGGCCGATTTTCCCCTGGAACAGAATCGGGACGAGGCGCTGCAGCAAGCCCGAGTGCGAGTCGCTGAGCTCGGCCCTCCTGATGGTCCCCAGCACCCTGTCACTTTTCCTGACTTCCGGTGTCTAAATGATCGTTTGTATCGGGTAGACATGGACCCCGACACTAAAGAAGTGCGTTGGCAATTGCTTGTTCCAAAGCGCCTTAGGAAAATGGTGTTCGAGGCGGCCCATTGTAGCCCGATGGCCGGACACTTAGGGTGGGAAAAAACAGATCGGAACGGTTTTCTTGGCCTGGCCTTCGGAACGATGTCTGGAGATAGTGTAGGGCGTGTCCGGAGTGTCAGAAAATTAACTCACCAGCCATACCAAAGGCACCCTTGTGCCCTTTTCCATTAATCGAGATTAATCCACCTTAATCTGTTAAAATTATGGCACTCAGCTGCCGTGGTCCACTTGGTGGCACCAGAGTCCCCGGATGATGACTTGGGTCCTGAAGCTAGGTCCTTAACTCGTCTCCCGGTGTCCCTTGGTAACCAGCTTTCCTTGTGTCAGCGCGGAGGTCCATCAACTGGTCCATGAGTTTGCTGATGTGTTTTCTCCTCTGCCAGGTCGTACTAACCTCGTAGAGCATCATATCCATTCCCCGCCAGGCACCGTAGTTCGGACCCGGCCTTATCGTATTCCCGAGCACAAGAAAAGAGTGCTGCTGGAGCTGGGAGTAATTGAGGAATCCTACAGCGATTGGTGCAGTCCGGTGGTGTCCGTAAACCGGATGGGTCGGTGAGATTCTGTGTTGACTACAGGAAGGCCAATGCAGTTTTGAAGTTTGATGCTTATTCCATGCCTCGGGTGGATGAGCTGTTGGATCGGCTGGGCACTGCTCACTTTTACACGACGCTGGATTTGACTAAGGGCTATTGGCAGATTCCCCTGTCTCTGATGTCCAAGGAAAAAACGGCTTTCTCCACTTCGATTGGTTTGTACCAATTTGTCACTTTGCCTTTTTGGCTTCACGGAGCACCAGCCACATTCCAGAGGCTCATGGACCGAGTACTCCGGCCGCACTGTGAGTATGCTGCCGCCTACCTCGATGACATTGTCATTTACAGTAATGATAGGGAGCAGCATGTGCGAACCCAGGCAAATGTGCGATTGGGCGGAGGGAGGTACGGTATATGGGCTTCCTCTTAGGTGGGGGCTGTATTCGGCCTCTTATTGACAAAACGGCGTTTGTCCCCCGCCTAAGTCGAACAAACAGGTGAGATCTTTTCTCGGGTAGGCTGGGTACTATCGACGATTCATTCCCAACTTTGCTGACCTGGCCTGCCCGTTGACGGATCTCACCAAAAAGGGGAGTCCAGACCCGGTCCAGTGGACGGAGCAGTGCCAGACGACATTCGTGGCTATTTAAGCGGCTCTGTGCGGGGGACCAGTGCTTGTTAACCCCGACTTCTCCAAAGACTTTGTCTTGCAGACGGACGCGTCGGAGCATGGCGTGGGAGCCGTGCTGACCCAGGAGGTGGACGAGGTGGAGCATCCTGTCATCTATATCAGCAGGAAGCCCTCTCCCAGGGAGGGCCGGTTCAGCACCATTGAACGGGAATGTCTGGCCATCAAGTGGGCTGTCCTGACCCTGCGGTTCTATCTCCTGGGTCGCCGGTTTCTCTTGGTCACTGACCATGCTCCCCTCCAGTGGCTACACAGGATGAAGGACACCAATTCTAGGATCACCCGGTGGTACCTCGCATTGCAGCCTTTTCGGTACCGGGTGGTTCACCGGCTGGGGTCTAAGAACGCCGTGGCCGACTTCCTCTCCCGCTTGGGGGAGGGGGGGGCTGTGGTACCGAATGAGCCCTTGGTTCGTTCTGGTGGGGGAGCTATGTGCAACGCGTCCATCTCGAGTACACGCACGGGAGAGGTCCGGGCATGCCCATCAGCACCGGCTGAGGATCAGACTAATTGCAAACAGCATTTAATGACCTGTGATCCCTCAGTAGGGGCGTGAGTTGGTAGAGGAGCCGGGCGGGAAAACGGCGGGCAAAGCAACAACCAAAAAGGCGGAAGAATGAGTTGACTCAGGCGAAGTGAATGCCGACATTTCATCTATGTGTAAAGTTTAATCATATCGGTATTTTGATTAGTTTGTTATTTTGGCTTGTTATTTTTGTTTATTGTGTTTGGGGTGAACCCATGAGGGGAAGCCCGAAGAGCGATTATTGTTTATTTTCTGTTTACTTAAATAAAGCCGGCAAGAAGCCAGAGAACCCAGAAGTGTCAGTACCGATTATTCCCGAACCAAGCATGTCGGCGTGCTACAGACGGGTTTATCGGCGATGTTGGACACGCTGATTGAGTCTATTTGTCTTCAAACTGGGATCGAACGGGTTCACGAATGGTCTCAGTTATGTTGGACATACTGAAGGATTTCTGCATTAAAAAGGTAAATAAATGAAGTATATAAATAAGGTATAAATATATAGGTATATAATAAAGATGGGAAAAAGCACTAGTAAAGAGGGTTTAAACCAGGAGTGTTATAGAGGGTGTGCGACTGCCCCCCTGATCAACCAGCAGGATCCACCTCCCTATCTAGCTGCCCGGGGGGCCAGAAGAGGATGACGAGGTGGCCACCAGTATCCAGACTTGACTATCCTTATGCCTGAGGAAGATTCTGGCCCAGTAGCACACCGAACCAGACTACAACCCCAAGACACTGGCAGGTTTCAAGTTTTCTCTCCCCAGAACTACCCTTTCTCCAGAAGATTTGCAGGAATCAGAGGGGTACATTCCACCGGAAAATGGGAAGGCCCACCAGATGATGAAGAGGACCCTTCCATCACCGGGTCCTGAAAACACCACCAGCTGGCCCGCCCACTCTGACCCAGATGTCAATTGTGGAAGTCCTTCATCCCCAAACAGGTGAAGTCAGAACTATATATAGGTCATGGACACTGGCAGACCTCCGAGATGTTGCTGACAGCCTGCCAGATGCAGAAAAGGTGGGAGGAGGTGAGTTCGCCACATCAGTATTATTGTTACTAGAACAATATAAATTGACTACTAAAGAAAAAGGGAGTGTTATCATGAGGAAAATGAGGGTGAAATGACCGAGGTCCGAGGAAACTGGCCGGCAGCAGAAAACCGATACAACTGGATTGCAGTTTCCGATTACAGGGTAGTGGTGGATGACCTCTGTAACAGACTCCGGACCAGATTTGTGAAAAGACTGGACTGGGAAAAGGTAAAGAGCTGCCGCCCGAAAGAGGGTGAGTCTGTTGGCGATTTCCTTCTCCATCTCACTAGAGAATTCAAGGACCACGCGAGAATGGAGGAACCTGCACCTGATGCAAACAGGCAGCGACCAGATGCTCCCTATGAGCAACACCTGAAGACGCGCTTCATAGGAGGACTCCTACCCGATATCCAGAAACATGTCCACAAACACTGCATCGACCTCGATACTGGAAGACTGCAATCGGCTGTGACCTACGCCAAACATTGAGAGAGGCTGATGAAGCAGGCTAAGCTGGAACAAAGCCGGCAGAAAGATGGAAGAGAAATTAGGTTCCAGATGCCCTGGATCTGGAACAGAGAAACAACCCAGGCCACAGGGGAGGAAGGGGTTGTGGAAGGGGGGCTACAGGATGCCCACCGAGGGGAGGAAACAGAAAAGACGAAGGGCCGTGTTTCAGATGTGGAAAGATGGACCACTGGGTGAGGGACTGCCCCAAGATGGAGAACCAAGGGGGCGTGGAAATTACTGGGGTAGACGCCCGGGAGTCCCAAGTTGTCCGATTTACTGAAATGAAGAGTGGGGTGGAGACTGACGTTCAGACGAGGTAGAATGGCACTTGGATCTGGGTGAGTGCAAGATTACACATATTTGCATTGATATTGACTATATACAATTTTCTACAAGGCATGATTTCTATTTCACAGAGTTACCGACCCTGAGTGTGTGGGTCTCAGAGGAGAAAGTGGAGTTCCTCATAGATACCGGGGCAACTTTATCAGTAATTAAAGCACAAGATTGGCCGGGGAAACCACCAAAATGAATTGGGAAAATTTGTAGAATAATTGGAGCCGGGGGTGTTGAAACCAGTGAACCAAGCACGGTTCCTTTAACTGTCAGGGACGGTAAACGGACATACATAGGGGAATATTTAGACAGATGTGCGTACCTACTACTCATGGGATGTGATAGACCAGAAATGGGAATGTGAGATGTTGATGTTGGCTAGAGAAAAGATGGGACCAGACATAAGCTATATGTCAGAGAAGGAACTGCATGTTACAGTAAGGGTCACTGAGCAGGCAGGAATTTGAAGACACCTGGTTGGAGTGAGAGAGAGACTGGCTAAGAACGGATAAGATGTACTGGGACATTTTGTGCATTGGGAATAGAACTGACCGAAGTGGTACGGCAGTTATATCACGTAGAGGGTTCTGATCCCCTCGTGTCAATGGCAAAACCGAGGGAGAATGAGTGGTGCAATGTAGGACCATGGGTTAAGTTCTGTAATCGGATCACAGACTGGGTGTCTCTAGCAGAGAAAGGTTTCCCCCTCGAAAGGGGCAAAATGTATGCAGTTTCAACTAACCATTGTTGGACAAAGGTCAGGACACCCATTGCGCCCTCAGAACCCCCCGGTCATCCTAGCATTTAAATTGTCAGCAACCTCAGTAGAACTGAGGGCGGTGCCTAGCCATTTATGGCCAAAAGATAAATATAATGTGGGTCTCATTCATAATGTACAGCAATTGGTTGTCACTCCTAAGGGTGACTTCCGTCCCTGTCAGGCCAAATACCCCCTGAAACAGGAAGCAATTGATGGTATTATGCCTGTATTTGAATCCCTGCTGAAAGCAGGAGTTATTGTCAGAGTTATCTGACTCTGGTAAGCAATTGTCTGATGATAGGATAAAGGCAATCTGTTTAATGCCTAAACCTAGCACTAAAAACAAATGATGGCTTTTTTTGGAATGACTGGATATTGTAGACAATGGATACTGATGTATTCTACATTGGCTCAACCCCTGCAGGGTATGGCACATGACCATGGAATGAACATTTTTTAAGTTTTAACCTGGACTCTGGAGAGCTTAGTAGCTTTTGAGACAGTTAAGACTGAGCTTATGTCTGTGCACAAACTAGGCCTGCCTGCCTCAAACAAGGTATTTACATAGACAGTTGATGAAAAGGATGGTTTCATGTCATCAGTTCTGTTACAGGAGCACGGGGGAAGACAATGCTCAGTAGCCTATTTTTCTTTGAGGCTTGACGGGGTAGCCAGAAGACTTCCTCTTTGTCCGTGAGCAGTGGCTGTGGCTGCAGCTGCTGTTATTGCCTCACGTCCACTGGTTCAGTATCAGGACTTACACCTCCTAGTTCCTCACTCTGTGTCTTCTGTCTTACTGGAACAAAGTACAATACTTTCATCAGCATGCTTTCTGAGTTACAGTAACACTTCTGGCAGCACCCAATATCACACTGAAAAGATGCACCATCTTAAATCCAGCAACTCTCATTCCCACCAGAGGGGATAGGGAACCACAAGATTGTCTGACTGCAGTAGCCGAGGCCTGTACACTACGACCCGACCTTAAAGAGGTGCCAGTCGAAAAACAGTGATTGGATCTATTATGTAGATGGGTCGGCTCGAAATAATCCTGGAACAGGCCTGAACGAAGTAGGCTATGCTGTCGTGTCTGATCAAGCTGTGATAGAATCAGGAAAACTTCCTGGGCACCTATCGGCACAAGCAGCTGAACTATATGGTTTAACTCAAGCCTGTACCATGGCAAAGGGACAAAGGTTAACAGTGTACACCAATAGCCGAAATTGCGTTTGTGGTTGTACATGACTTTGGCACCCTCTGGAAACAGAGAGGGTTCCTAACATCATCAGGTACTTCTGTTATGGATGCTGAATTGATCGTGAATTTATTAGATGCTATTTTGTTTCCAACGGCGATTGCTGTGTGCAAGTGCACTGCACACACTATTGTGAAAGACTCTGTCTCTGTGGGAAATCGCAGTGCTGATGCAGTGGCTAAGGCAGCGGGGCAAACAGGAAACCCTGTTTCCCTACAAATGTCCCAACTCCTGCCAACTATTTCTCTGACAGACTTAGTGGAGGCCCAGAGCAATGCCTCAAAGGAAGAGAAATTGGTTTGGAAGAAAGTGGGTTGTACTTATGTAAATAATGTATGGTGTGGCCCTAATGGTAACCCGTGCTTACCTAAATGTCTGTTTTATTATATGGCAGTGTTGTCACATGGGGTGGACTATGTGTTTAAAGGGGGGATGGTATCAGAAGTCAACCGGACTTGTTTCGCTAAAGGCTTCTCAAATTACTCACAAAATTTTTGTCAATAATGTGTTGTGTGTGCACAGTACAATGTGGGACAAGGGGTGCGGGTAATTCCTAGGTTGGGGATCCTGAGGAAAATCTCAAGTGATAATGGGTCACATTTTGTAAATGAAGCGCATACCGCACTGTCAGAATACTTGGGGTTTGACTTAAAGAATCACTGTGCATATATCCCACAGAGTGGAGGAGCAGTGGAGAGAGAAAATGGTACAATCAAATCGAAATTGTGCAAAGTATGTGAGGAAACAGGACTGTCTTAGACAAAAGCACTACCGTTGGTCCTAACAGCGATGAGAGGGTAAAGCGGGGGGGGGGTGTAATCTCTCCCCCTTCGAAACTGTTTGGGCGACCAATGCCATCAGGCTGGTCCTCACCAGGGGCTCGTACCCCTCCCACTTCCCCTCTGGTGCACAACATGATGACAAACTATTGTGCTAACCTCTAGGCTCTCCGTTTTATCCATAACCAGGTGAAAGAAGCGCTACCGGTTCCAAAGATTGTAAAGCTGCATGATCTTCAGCCAGGTGACTGGGTGGTGATTAAAGATTGCCAATGCCGACATTGGAGGAAACCTCGCTGGCAGGGTCCTACCAAGTGCTGCTGACAACTAACACCGCCATCAAGATAGCGAGCTACCTGGGTCCACGTCAGCCACTGCTGAAAGGCCCCAGCACTTCCGAAATACCAGGACACCAACGACGAGAGTGGAAGCCTAACACCCCCTCCCTCTAACCCGGCCGGCAGCTCGAGCACCAGAGAATTGGACTCGACACCAGGAAACACCAGCAGTAGCCATGAGGTGTGAGCCTAGCGCCACCTCATCTACCATGGAGCAACGACGTCCACGGCACCTGTACCGCCAACAGCCAGGATTCTGCGGGACACTGGGATTTTTGTTTGTGGTGTTAAGGGTTTGTATTGGTGACCTGATACATGTTGAAAAGGAATTTGTGGAATTGAATAAAAGAACAGTCCTTTCCGGACTGAAAACTGTGATGTTGGCAATTGTAAGATTAAAAGTAAGCCTCGTTTGCAGACATTACAGGGAGTAAGGAGATGGTGGTGGGACTTCAACAAAAGAGATCCGGTGGATTTAGGGGACTGCAACGCAACGTATTGCAGAGTGTACTTACCAGCAGGAAGCGACCTAACCTGACCTGAAGAATACGACACCCCATGTAGAGCACCAGATTTCCCTCCTAGGGCAGTTGTACAACAATGTCCACTACTCAAACCAAACAGAACCATATCATGTAGTAAAAGATTATGCAACCATACCGGGTGTGGGGCAGCAAAAATTAAGAAAGGAGAGATACAAGATAGACTGGAACTACTGAAAAGGGAAATCCTTGACCTGACATACTGTAATAACACCCATTGCCAAGCCCTGTTATTTGCAGCCAAAGAATGGGGATATTACTACTCTGTGTAGGGGCTGGAGGGATAGCCTCCTCCAATGAAAAACTTAAAGAATGTTACACCCCTCAGGAATCGCTTAAAGTAGTCGCTTGACTCTATTGGAGGCAGTCATGTTTGCTGCAAACAAATTTAACTGACAATATAGGCCAAGAGGAGTAAATGTGTCTGAGATCTTCCGAGTGACCTATGCTTCCAGAGTGATTAGAGGGGGATTTGTGGTCCGTGTAAAAATGACTATGGTCCAAACTGATCTCCCTGAACAGGTGTATTTGATCTGTGGGTATGTTGCTGTGTACCTAAGGATGCAAGAGGAATATGTTACCTGGCATACCTGATACCCCTGGCTAGGATAGCTGATACACCACAGGTAGCTGAGTTACATAGAGCTGCTAGGAATCGAAAAGAGAACCATTTCCAAAGCACAGAGAATATTCAGTGTTCTGATTCCTTCCTTTGGTGTATACACCTCTCTAGAAGAGATCGCAGCATTATCAATTGTACTCAAGAGACAAATGAACATAACCACAAAATCTCTACATTGGCAAAAGAATGGGATGAAACCAGATTTGTGACATTACAGAACAGAATGGCATTGGATATGATGTTAGCCTCTCAGGGAGGGGTTTGTCAGGTAGTGGGGACTGAGTGTTGTACTTACATCTCTGACGCAAGCACTGAGGTGGCTGACTTAGTGGAAGAGATACATCGGGGTGTAAAGGAGCTTCATAGAACACACAGACTGGACTTGGCGCCAGGACTAACCTCATTATTTGGGCCCGGGGGAATGGGGGTCATGAAAATTCTGATTGGAGTAGTGGCAATTGCAGGTTTCCTCTTGGTCAGCTGTATTATTGTAACAACCCTGATAAAAACCTGCACAGCTAAAGCGGCTGACTAAATCATGTCTAAATTGTGCGCCTCACAAATGCTCTTCTGGAAGAATGGGCAAAAATTCCAACAGACACACTCCAAAATCTTGCAGAAAGCCTTCCCAGAAGAGTGGAAGCTGTTATAGCTGCAAAGGGGGGACCAACTCGACATTAATGCCTATGGATTTAGAATGGGATGTCATAAAAGCTCCTGTAGGTATAATGTGCAGGTGTCCCTATACTTTAGTCCATATTGTGTATGTTCTATTTTAAAACTATAATTGCACATTGTTCACTGAGTACAGTGAGGAAAACTGGAACTCTAGACCAGGTGTGATTGAAATGATTTGCTCACTGAACCGAGTAAATCAAGATTCTGCCAAGAGAGAAAACTACTTTGTGTTGATGGAGACCATCAATCATACCCCAGCCGGTAATACTATGTCCATACATTAAATATATTACTCCTAACAAATTAACCAGTCCTCATCACCTTATAGTTAACACTAAATCTCATTTAAATATTACAACCACCCCATTCCTACACAAGTTAACCTACATGTCTTCCAATCTAACTAATCACCTTATTAATGACCCCATTCAGGAACATGACGATATGGCTATATGGCTGGAAAATAAAAATTGAAAACACATTTCTTTCAGGTTATAGTCATAATGCATTTTTAGTTTATCCCGATCAGTCACTGCCCAGGGAGTTCTAATCCATCATGAGGCACCCCCCACACCTTTTACATGGCTATGCTGAGTTCCAGTCAATGTTAAAGTAGTGGTTCCCAATTCAGAAATGTCTGTGACTACCTGGTTTCATTGATTATTGACTACACAGACTATACCACTACATGTCACTGGGATATTTTCTTATTATTACTGAACTATTAGCTAAATCAATGGCATTATGGCTGCCCCAGTGTCGGGAAAGACAGGTTATTCGGGTTGAGCTGATTCAAATTTCCAGACTTCAATAAGTTTCCAAGGATTCCAGTTAAGATTGGAAACCCTTACATGAAACACAGGGTTCTACTTTGGTCAAAATCGACTGTAATCACTCATAATTCACTCAGCCGTTAGGTTAACTTAAAAAAACTTCTGTTGACGTTAGCACTGTAAAATATGACCATCTTTTTTATTTATTTATCATTAAATATTATTGTGACACGCTGCCAGGAGCCAGGCCTTCGCCCAGGGCCTCCCTGACTGACATACGGTGTGCTATAGCAGTATATATATTTGAATGATATCTTGTCTAAAAAACCTTTTTGAAAAATTCACATTAAAATGCCTGGTTTCAAATAACGTGCACAAGTAAAAATAAATACATAAACAAAAAGGTTTTGGCTTTTTTAAACTCACAGAAAGGGTAAACAGCCTAGTGTGAATAAGTGCCATTGTGTGATGGGCTTACTAAGGGTAGCTGAAAATTCAAATCATGCTGAGTGTTTTACTTTCAAAAGATCATGCATTTTTGCGGAGGCCTGAATCTGCTCCCATCACGGTGCACTTGTTTGCAGCCCAATCATCATAAATTGTAAAATTTGAGGCAATTTAATACGTGCTATCTAAACAATCAACTGTACTTTGCAACTTTGATGAAACAGACCATGTCAATTACTTCAAATATTTTAATTATGAGCAGGGTTAGCACTCAGATCTATCCTCTGAAGTGTTGTGTGATAGCAGGTATGACAGGTATTTTGAGAGCTCGGAGACTACTGGAAACACCATAAAATTGAGTAGATTAGAGACTGACTAAAAAAGCAGTCACACTGAGATAAACTGCCAATTCATTAGGGGTTTGTTTATATTTAAAACAAAAAAATGTTTTAAAAATGTTTAATTTCTTAAATATTTGGGTGAGTAATCACATCTGTAATTATTATTATTATTATTATTTATTTTTAATTTGGAATTTTAATTGATCTTCTATCTAGGGTTCAACCGCTTTTAGAGTTAACATGTGATCATGCTCCTACGCAAGTTTAGATGTTTTAAAAAAAAAAACCAGGATATCCTCTAACATTTGAGGATTAATTCCCACCTTTTCTCTGAATTTGATTAACCAACAGTGGATTTATGGTTCACAAAAGTCTAGATCCCTGGTAAAGATATTCAGAGTTCCAGTGAGTGACCAGCCCATGAGCCAGGAATCTACATTATAGTAAGCACTGTCATAATACGACTGCAATTACCTTGTGAAGAAGGCAGGGTGTTTGATATATGAGTAATTCAAACAGGGAACTTCTCTCTATCACTGGCAAAATTATTTATCATTTGGATCGCCTTGCTACTCTTTTATGTAGTCAGAAATTCACTTAAGATCCATAAGACCTATTTGTATTATTAGGGAAAAGAGGTAATTTGGGAAATTCCCTTTGCTGTGGACCTACAGTATTCTTGAGGAGAGCTCGAGTTGGTTGTTTTGAATGTACAGTATCAGGACAGTAGCTAGCAGGTATTATGTAAGAGAGTATATTTGATGAAACGAGAGATGGGAAGAGTTTGAAGAACTCAAGTTCAGTTTGGCATGTTTCTCACAGTTACTTACTGTTTTTCCTTGAATCCGCAGATGTGATTATCTGCATTGTGAATAAAAAATAATAAACGTCAGGGACAGGTACATAGGGCTCAGGTCCTTTGACGTGTGTGGACCAATGCTGAACATCTTCTACCAGTCGGTTGTTGCCAGTATCATCTTCTAGGCAGCAGTGTGCTGGGGCAGCAGGATGAATACACAGTCACATACACATACACATTTATAGTTCATATTTAACTATATATGTTTAGCTTTTTCTTGTATATTGTAGATTTGTATAGTCTATATTTTCTGTGCTGCTGCAACTGCTCAATAAAGTTCTACTTGACAACTACTACTACTATTAATAATAAGGGATGCTTGTGGATTCACCTCAAGACCCATAGGGGCTCTGTGGCTTATTATAAATGGCTTAGTCTACTTTATTTTCTCTCTTTACCAACTCGGTCAAGGCTTTAAGTTGGAATTATGCTGTTGGATCTTAACATTTGATGTTTTTAAATGGGATTCAAGTTTTTTGTAGTTTTGAATTTGTTGCGTAGTGTAATTTTACTGACACCATCCATAGCAATATTTCACCAAAGAAGTCTCTTATAATCCTGCCTGGAGATACCTACTGGGAGTTAAGGTAATCAAGGTCCTTATTTCCCCTCATTGTTTTATCTTAGTTGGACTTGAAGTCTGGGGGAAGTGGGAGAGAGGAAATACAAACCCAAAGGAAACTGGTGAAAAAAGAAAGGAAGAGCATGACTGTTTGGGATCAGGATTCAGGTAAGCATGGTGATTTTTACTGTTATTTCTGTTTATTATTTTAGTTGTTTTTAAAGGGAACTCCAAAGGCTATTTTGTGTCTGTAGTGTGGAGATACTGAGCTTATAAAAAGAGCAGCCTCTATCTAAAAAAGATAGAGAAACTAACTGAGCAGTCTGAAATTGCAAGTTCTGAAAATACCCGTGTTGGCACAGGTCACAAACACATTAAAACACAAAAAATATAACAATAATCAAAGACAAAAATGTACAAGAAATCCCACATAAAAGTACAATTATTAGAAACAACAGCATTATAATGCCATGGCTATTATTTTTACTCATTCATTTGGAATAGGGTAATCCTTGTTTAAAAAATGTATTATATCTTCATCTCTTTCTGTCATGCTTGGGAGAGTTCTCCTTGTAAATGTCTGCCTTTCAGAGACAGCTAACTCTGACAATACTTTATAATTGTAGTGAACCAAATAAAAAATGTTTTGGTTCATCCTATAAATACAATTTCATGGTCAAATGTGTGAGCTGACCTTGCAGGTGCAGATCCCTATCCTTTTTTTTCTATTTTTCTCCTCTCAATTTGGTATCACCAATTATGCTAAGACTCCCACTGCCACACATGGGTGAGGGTTAGAAAGTACAACTAGACTTCTCAAATCCTAGTTGCATTCAAGCCACCATGACTTTTCTGCACTGCTGGCGCAGGGTATGAGAAAGGGTACATCCAGGAATAGAGACTCATCTTCACGCCCAGGTCCACAAGTCTTTGGTAAGTAGGAGGAACCCCACTGGGAAAAACCATCGAACCACAGTGCCGACCAAGGTATTAATTTATTAACATAAATACTTCAATTTTACACTGAGCCTCCAAATGAGATTTTTCAAAAAAATATAAAAACAAATTATTGCAATTGTTAATTAAGAAAAAGAGCACTGAAGTGAATGTTATTTCATTTGAAAGATAAGTAAAGAACAGAACAGAATCAAGGGAACTAGGGAATAAAATAAGTAATATATGTGCAATTCAAATTAAACATGGAAGATTGATACACTGTCTTTGTTTGGCAAAAGAAAAGACATGGTTAAACTTCTTAAATATCCTATATGACACACATCATCATTATTTACATTTTTTGTATGATCAAAGTGCTTTTGATTAAAATCATGTACATGTTCCATGCTCTTTTTCCATGTGACCATGATGCCATTGAGTGCAAGTTATATTAACTTTCTGAAAGCCAGTGGACTCCAGTGGATCACAAAAAAACTAACCTTTGACCAATAAACTGTTATCGTGTTGTTAGATCAGAAGTTTTGATGCAGATTCTTTATGGTTTAGAAACCAAAACAAATGAGCTCAGCAAATTACGTTACGTGTAATAATGTGAAATGACACAGGGAAAAAGTATTGAACACATGAAGAAAGGGAGGTGCAAAAAGGCATGGAAAGC
>JAOVYW010002411.1:0-35708 GCA_025775045.1 Hiodon tergisus
TCACCCATCTATATCTGTCTGTCATTTGCACAGATTGTTTTGTACTATAATTTTCGTAACTTAACTGATGAACTGTCTCTTGTGTTATGAGCTGTCTATAGTGGAGTTTGTGGTTTTCATATAACAGAATCTTAAACTGCTTTTTGTGACGAACATATGAACATATTGACTATGAGTGTAGATGATGACATATTTGGCTCTTGTATGAACTTCAGTGATCTAGTTGACTTGCTGAATTGTTATCAGAACCCTTGCTGAATATTATACACTTCCTCAATGAGCACTCACCTTTGCACCTTCTTACAGCAATGGTACATTGTAGTTTGGTTTCTAAACACCTTTTCAACCCCATTTACTGTAGATCTATGTACCGTCTATGTACTTTTGTATGTCGATCTGGATTAGATCTTCTGCAAGTTAAATAAACTGTAATGCAAATATATTGCGTATGTGGGATTCCCCAAACTAGTTCAGGTTTATTTGACTATATGAAGATGTGTAATCTTTCCAAACCATTGCATTAGATTAGTGGTTCCTGGGTCACTGTCGAGAAAAACATTATCTATGACAGCAGCCTCTCGACAAAGACTACCAAAGGACAGGGTCGTGAGGCTCAAAATTATTGTAGGGCAAATAAGGTCGGACAACAATGAGGAATTTTTAGCTTTTTAGTTTTTAGATAGAAAAAAAAGATAGTCAATTCCATTATCGGTAACAAGAAACCACACACACACACACACACACAATCACACCTACAGCAATTTAATTAAATTTAAACAGAGGAATATAGCAAACCATCCGAGTCCTCCGTGCTCTGAAGGTCATTGCACCAATTTCATAAATCCAAGAGAGGGATGTTTGGTTCCAGTGGTTTTACTGACACATGGCAACAACCATTTGTCCTAATAAATACTCCCAAACCTTGCCTATCCTTCGAGCCAGATATAGTTGTTACCATGGCAATGCCAAGACTTCAGTGCCAGCTTCAGTCCATCGTTCACCCAGAGTGGCGCCGGTGGCCAGGGTATCCGGATGACTTTGTAATGAACTACACAACCAGACAAAACGTATCAGTTGCACACACATCAGGGTGGGAGACTCAGGACACAACGTCAGAGACAGTGACACCCCTGTATGCCGAGTCCACATCTGCAGATGACAAGTACTACAGATGGGCCGGAGCAGAAAATCCTTGACACAGCCAGACAGCAGAGTGGAACAGCTAGATGGCAAACGGAGCAACTGGAACAGTCCCTTCTATGTCACTGTCCGTCATCCTCAGCCCAGTCCTCAAGAATGGTGTCACAACAGTAGTCACCTCGGGCCCATCTCCTGAAATCAGCGGAAAGGGTACAGTCGAAACCTTCTGACAGCCCTTGTGTCCTACACCACGATAAAACAGAGAATCATACACACTGGCTATGCCTCTATGGGGAATGACTGTTTCAGATCCTTCACCGGACATTTCCCCAGGCCTCAGCATTCACTGCCTTCATCACTGCCCCTGAGCCACAAGCCATAGTCATTAATCATCTGAGAATCTTTTACGACTCTCCTTGTGGCATCCTAACGTCAGAATAGATAGCCCAGTCTGTTTGCCATCCACAAGCTGTCCACATGGTGCCTGAGCTCACCATATATCCATTACCCCCGATTCTATTGCGCAACTCAACATTTCATCAATCTCCACTTGCACCTTGACGTTTACAACTGTCATATGTCGAATGGACCAATGCTGGGACCATGATGGCATGATGATGCTTTTCTGCACCACCGGCTCTGCCACAGCCTTCTCATCCAAACTATCATTGCTGGTATACCCCCCCCCCCAACATTTCCTGACTTCACAAAGGAAGGCAGGGCTCAGTGGAGTGAATGAAGAAAGGAATCCTTGGTTCCAGTTTTTTCACTGAGACGCCATGGTTATGACCATTCACCTTAACCAGCACAGAGAAACCATCGGCTGATCTATCTAGCTTCTTCCATCCTGTTACTCATTAGCCCACCATGGTTACAATGTGGTATTGGGTCAACATTGGTCTGGAAATGCTTATTCTGGTTTCACTGCTGTTGCAAGCACCCTCTCCAGGTCCTGTGAATGTCAGATCATATCCGACACCTCCACTGCTAGAAGTCCATTGCATATCCACGCTCCACTGGACAAAGAGCATTGCTTGCTGTTTGAAGCAGAGTGTGTGACACAATCTGACAATGGTATCCAGGCCTATGAAGTTTCTTTCTGTCCATTTTTAATGACACAAAGTGCTAACAACGCACATTGAACTGTAAGCTTCTATGTCTGTTCGGCCATTTCACATCACATTTTGGTCTTATACATTTGTGGAGACGAAAAATGTATTCTGTGTTAACCCATGATATAGTAATATTATGTTTCTCCAAGTGTGCATCTTCTATGACTTTGTCCTGCCTTATATATCCATGGCTGGCATCACCTTCAACATGGCTGTCTGAGAGCCCAGTTCTTGCAGAATTTCTCCAGCATAGCCAGGCTCTGGTGCAGCCCATTTGTTGTGAGTGACAGCAAGAACAGTTCATCGGCGTACAGCATCAAGGGCAGAGAAGTGTTCCACATGATGTCATATGTCCTCCCACCTGTGCCGCAAGTCAAATACTTTTTTGACATCACCAAAGCAAGCAATGGCTTTCCCCTTGTTGTTGTGCTGAGGAGGCTACCTTCTCCATGCTGCTGCTCACACAGATCCCTCTGTAGTTGGAGGGATCCGGCTTGTCTCCACACTCGTGGATGGGGGTTATGGGACCTTGATTCCCCTCATTGGGGATGCAGTCTATGCCACTAGCTTTTTTATGCTTAAGAGCTTTAAGGTGTTCTTGCACTTTTTCCAAGTGTAATAAGGGTGTCTAGCGGGTTCCAGTGTTCTGGTCCAGTGGAGCGGATTTCGGTAGCACACATGTAGGTGCCTTAGCTGGATGTAAATATACTACCTTTCATTTGTATCCACATGTGTGAGTCTCCTCTGTTCACTGGGGTGATGAGGAGGGGGAATTCCTCTTTAAACAACAAAATAATCACCCTGGATCCCGGTGTGTACTGTCAGCCGTCTGTAGCCCTAGGGGCTGAGAGAGGCATCTGTTGATTGGATCCAAGTTTGGCAGTCACATAGAAGCCATGTTTAAATACCTAAAGATTGTTCTCAAATGATTCTTCAGAATTATTTGTCTGTTCCTGCTTTGTTATGCATCCGGGAAAATAAAATAATAAACTGATTTATGCAACTTTCGTGAAGCACTCACAATTACTTTGAAAAGAAAAAAAGGCTTTGTTGCAGAAGCTCTTACCAGTCACACACCAACAATGACACCTGTGCACCACGTTGAGTTCTCCTCTTGCTACTGTGCCGGCTCACAATACCAGACTTGATGCGCAGCACAGCTTGGAAGATATTGTATTGTATTGGATACACAAGTCACAAATGTGCTCTTGTGCATAAATAAAGTAAGATATCTCGGAGCGTCTGCAGGTGCCAATTAGCCATGTTTCCACCGTCGCGCTTAAGCATCACTTTCCAGTGTGTGTCCCAGTGAGAAGCCCCAGGCTTAATGCCTCATTGCTTTCCCACTGTCATGCATACTGTCTGCCGGTATGACCCAACTGCTCAATTGAAACAAGTTTATTTCTGAGAAAAATTGTCTATTAGTTATTTGGAGGCAATTTATTTCTAGAAGAACTCAAGGGAGGTGAACTAGAGAGGCATACTTTTAATTTTCATAATTCATACAATTTCATAAACAAACATTTGAGTAACTGTTTAAACAAAACAAAAACACTATTTTTATGCAATATAAATGGCAGAAATACTATATAATCTGAAAATGTAAAAACATTTTTAATAAATCCAAGAAAGAACAGAAGGGAGAAAATCAAGATATGCCATCATTACACCATAACGTCATTAACATTTGCTAACTAACAATATCTACTACTTGCTTGTTAGCTAACTGATAGGAAACTAAGTTTAGCAAAACATGCTATGATACAGGACAATTTGATGACTATTTTCTGGATCTTTCTGGTCACGCATTCAGACTCACATACTGGAACAGTGCAAGTTCCTCGAATTCCTTAGCATAATAAGCTACAGTCTACATTTTTTCCATTAGTTTTATTTTTATTTTCCTTATAAACAGTTATTTTTGTTGGTCCACCACTTGGGTCATTACGCAATACACATTCAGGTGGGAGTCTTTTGATGTTTATTTAATTCATTTTAATTAATTTGTTTTTCTAAACCACCAGCAACTACAAAAGTAAAATAATGAATTTTATGAATAGGGAGAAACCAACCCACTTGAACAAGGGCCCAGTCAAACTTAATAATGCAAATAAATACCTTTTTACAAATCCCCCTCCCTTGAGGTGTGACGCTACTGTCTCGCAAGGGGCTCTGATCTGAAGGCTGATCTGGCACACTGCCCTGGCAACGCATGAACACAAAAACACCCTCACACTCACGCGCATCACACTTGTTAACTCTACATCTGCATCTGGTATTGTCTCTGGGTTATGGTTTAAGGCGTGAGCAGGACAAGCCATTGAATCTGGGCAATTCGTATTTGACTACTTCTTTAGTCTTAGAGAGATTCATTCCACCAAGTAACGCACAATGCATAAGTAAATACCTTTATATATACTGCATATCCAGTTACCTGGATATCACTTTATCATAGAAGGGATTCAGCTGTAGACGTGCTTTAAAATGTAATAACGTGAACCATTAATGAGGGACTGTTGGCATTGTGGTAAAATCGGAGATGCCAAAGCTGTGACTTTGAATGTCTGCGGGATAATATAATATGTCCTGGCATGCTTTTAGCCATGAGCCGGTGAAATCAGCCTGAGGCCTAACTGGTCTCCGTGCATCTGCCACAGAGGCTTATCCACTGATTGTGCTGAGTCCTCAGATCAAACAGCCACTCTTTTCTGAAGCAGACGCCTGGACTGCTCTGTGTTATCTGCGTCACCCATTAGAACAA
Organism: Hiodon tergisus; assembly: GCA_025775045.1. Taxonomy (NCBI): domain Eukaryota; kingdom Metazoa; phylum Chordata; class Actinopteri; order Hiodontiformes; family Hiodontidae; genus Hiodon; species Hiodon tergisus. Next base: position 5,014 of record JAOVYW010002411.1, read on the forward strand.
TTTTCGTTAGGCAGTGGCTAATGTAGACTACACTTTGCAAGCCCTGCGGGGATACCTTTAAGTGTAAGTGTTACACTTGATAAGGGTTTGATATTGATATTTTATATCTTGCGAAACAACTATAATAAGTGTCATGTGTGGTTGTCGCTTGTGTACATAAAAATTGTAATTTAAATCGATAACTAAGAAAACTGCCACAAAAATATATATCACAAAAGTATTTTAGTCGATATCTATATGAATAATGAAATATTTATTTGGACATATATCTAGTTAATTTTTTAAACAGAAATGAATGAAATTGAATATATACCCACGGAGACACTATTCTCTTGATGGTAATATATATATATATATATTTTAGATTTTAGTTTTTATACAAGTACAATGATATATATATATATAATATACAAGTGGCCCTAATCCACAAAGAACAGTAAATAGGTGCCTGCTAGGTAATAATGCCTAAGGGGTCTCCCGGCCTCCAACCCAGGGAACGTTCAGGAAACGGAGTTCAGGATTTATAATGGCTAACAGCAGGGGCAGAGGTGTGTCATGAGCCGACTCAGGCTTCTACACAGAGCCCCGATCGTACGGCAGGGCAGAACTCCCACCTTCGCCTGGGCGGCAAACACATCAGCTGTTCACACCTGCCAGCCATCCGAGACCCCGGTAACCATAGCAAAATACAGTAATGGGATTTCAGTGATGCGCAGTGCGCAGCAACAGCCTCTGCATATGACAGCACCAAATATTTCCCCCATTACTTCTAGAGGCTGCGTGCATTGCAGACAATTGCCGAATCTTTTATCGGGACACAGCACTTCCACGTGTGCCCACCCGTAGGGAGAAAAAAACGCGAGCCAGGGGCAACACAGGTCCTCTCTTTGCACTCACGACTGTCTCCTCCGGTTCATTCACACTGCTGGTGAGGACAGGCCTGACACACCGCATCAGTCAAAAGATTACTGTAATACACACACACTGATGATGGGAGAAAAAGATTAATGGGTGTGGCTTGAGAGTTGTGAATAATTTACCTGATGTTGTCAATGTCCATGATTTATTATTTATAACCAATTTCATGGTTTTCTTGTCATGACGTGGCATGGCAAGTTTAAGGTCTACGGTGAGGATTTTCTGTAGAAATTTCTGATGAAATTGAAAAGGATAGGATTTTTTTGCAGTAACACTTAAAGACAGACAGGAGGAAACTGCCTGTCTGTTTAGATGTGCACTGTGGTCTTTCCAATCAATACTTGCTTGTCAGCGAGAGGCCCCTGCTGTCTGCACTGTTACCAGCACCTGAGCTTCCCGAAATTACTTAACACACAAACCTCCTGGGGTTTCTGTTTCGAACATCTCATCAATGCACCACAGCCAAACCTTTACATTCCCATCACCTCATCTGTTATATAAAGTAGAGTGATAACAGAAAAGACTGATGACAGTAGACACACACACACACACACACACACGTAATTATAAAAATAACTTGTATTGTGCAATAAGTTTAATAATCTACTCAAAATCTAATATATAGCAGAATTAGTAATGGAATTGACATTCCTGTTAAATGGATCAAGAGCCTTTTTGTGCAGAGCTATGAAAAACATATACCCTAATATATATATATATATATATATATATATATATATTAGCATCACATGCTGCTTTTATTACGGTTTTCATGAAGCTTTCCCCCACACATTTTCCTTTTCTGGCACCAGGAGCAGATTTTTGAATGGCAACGTGAGAGATGATAGAGGTGGTCTCCTAAACACCCCCCCCCCCCCCCGATTTCCTTTACAACTCTGCGAAATAACAACGCCCAGTGCACCTGCTTCTTCTGAGTCAGCTCTCCAAAATCCTTTCATCTCTGATGATTGCTTTCCCCTGGATTCATCATCCGAAGCTTGCAGTGGAAATGGCCTCTGACACCCGGGATGGTTTAAAAAATAAAATAAAAAAATGTCTGCAGCGGCAGAACAGCAGCTGTAAGTCAGGCTAATTGCAAGCGTAGAATAGCTGTCTGCTGAGATGAGATCTTATTGGGGCAATGCGCTGCCCCAATAAGAAGCTGACCTTTAGATCCAGACAGGGAGCAGGAAATACTGATGACCAAAGGATAAGCATGTCGTCAAATCGTAGAATCGGGGATCCTCAGTCCAGCTCCTGGGTGGACGCAGGCAGGTTTTCTGGCTCTCTTTATTAGTCAAAGGCCTCGGTATTTTTCTGACACAGCTAAATAATTCAATGACGTCTACTTTGTCAATAAAAGCATGTCAATTCCTGGTTGTTCTGCACGCTGTCCAATTTTTTAATCTCTACAGAGCACAACAAAGGGATGAATGGTAATATTTCCGGGGATTTGCTTATTTTGATGCCTTCCACTGAACAACTAAAAAATCCTCCCCTAAATGCCTACACACTGAGTGGAGCTACACTGTAATCAAACTGTAATCAATGGCCTTTTCAAACCTTTGAACCGTATCGTAGTCAGGTACGAACTCTGGACCCACATTTATTTAAAGTTATGCAACATCACAGGACACAGTAATTAAAGCTTGCTTACCAAAAATGTAAGATTTAATCTTATCCTAATTTCATCCTCCTTCAATTTCATATCCGTCTAAAAACTAAAAAAACAAAACAAAACAAAAAATGGTGGTTAAGGTAGCACAAATAACTTCCAGCCAAAACCTTCTAAGCCTGTACCCAATAAACAAACGCACAGACACACAGACTCTAATTACTGTTTAGTAGACAGTATAATATACGGCACTGCTTTCAACATTAAGTGAGATGCCCTAATCTCACAAGGCAATGCAGAACGCAACTATGAAATTGAAGATTTAATTGAACATTCTCTTAAAAGCACGCCGGTTAACAAGCCTGGGGTACGACTGCTTTAGCTTTTCTGCTTCATGGACTGTCACCAAAGCACAAATATTATCTAAAATGTATTGTTCAGTTCAATTTGCAAAGCAAAATTTTTTAACCAAGTCCATTAATTTAGAAGGACTCCTGGCCCTCTCATTAAGAAAGATTTTGCCATTTTTTCAGTTTTGTAAACAAAAGACGTTGTATTTACGGGTGAAATCAAGCTTGGGCTGAATCTAAATGAGCTTCATTTTTCGATCAGGTCTGTGATGGTGAACATAATCGGACAGGATTTCAGTAAGATTACCAATGTAATAATAAGTATTATGAATATGTATGCCTGAACACAAGCCGTTGCATAGGATAACTTGTGTGTGGAGGTTGGTAAATTATTCATTAAAGTTTTTAATGTTGGCTTCTTGTGGTAATACTGGTATTGGTCTTAAGAGTTCCAGAGTACTGTGTCATTAAAAGATGGGAACTTTGGACAACTGCATGGCAAGTTCTTGTGTTCACTGGATGCAAAGTGTTTGCTGGAAGACTTGGCAATAGGGGTATATGTCTCCATCCATTCTGGTCAGTATGGTAGGTGTGATTTATAAAGAAACGCATTTCCCCACTGTCCACATGAACAGCTTTGATTTAGAGGGGTAAATAAAGAGGTAGTGACCTTTCATCAGATTTGCCCAGTCAATAAATAACGGAGTGTCTTGCTTTAATGTGAATTACCATGATAGATGGAAGACGTGCGACAAAATCGATACCTCCGTCACTTTGCCCAAAGTCTCTCCCTCAAAGTGGGGAAAAAAAACAAAAAACAACAGCTTTCCAAACTTAATGGATTGGCTGGAACACTACTCTTCACGCGGTCCTCGGCATTAGTCCGCGCTCTTAAACTGGAAACAATTATAAACATTAAACCACTGGGAAATAATATTGAATATCAATATCTGAACTGTCATATTCTGGATTGCCAAACCTAAAAGTGATGATGAAGAACGAGTGGGTTTTTTCGCAGAGTATTCAGAGAAACTCTCTATTGCAATTGCTTGTAGTTGGATGTGTCTGCAAATGAAATACAGGGTGCAGACCCAAGAACCACGTTTAATTTATTTCTGAGGGGAAGTAGAAGACACACCAAATTGCTTTTGCATTATTTAGTGTTTGGTCAATAACTGATATGAAAGTTGGTAAAAATAAAAAGAGATATTGAAAGTAAGAGCAGTGGATTGGCGTAAATCCCGGTTGTTTTCGAGTGGAGTATCTAATCCACGTTACCCAAAACAATGTGATTTCTTTATTAACAGCTTTATGAAGCAATATTTTCTGCGGAGCGGAAATCACAATGCTCTGGAGCAATTTCAACCATCAGTGAAAGGTTTATAGGACTAGATGACCTTGACCCACCTGACATTAAACCTTATCTGATTTTGCTTTGTTGTTTGTAGTGTTGCAGTGTAAACACTATGTGGGGAAAATGTATAATTCACTAATGGCTACAGGACAAACACAAGCAAATACACGGTGTGTCTAGTTAATATTCAACCCTGATTAACTGTAATTAGATGCAATGTATAACACCATAGAAGAAACCATTAGGGATGAAACAAATAACCCTTCTTTCTGTGCCCAAGTAGAGTTTCTGCTAATTACATTTTTTATTACTTAAAAAATAATAATAATAATGTTTTTAAAAATACTTTTGTATTTTAAATATCACAATGCTGTTAGATTGGTTCATGTCATATCATAACAGGGATAACCAGCTCAACAAGTTGGTCATCGTTTTTCTACTCTAAGCTACAGGTCCAGACATACAGAAATGTACGCTGACCGTGTAATGGACTCAGTCCAACCCCCAACAACCTGGCTACTTAACACAACTAACAGAAGTTGCACCGACTGTAACTAAGGTCGTCAAAACAGACAAGAGAGATCAGCTAAAACTAGAAGTTTATATTCGGAAGCCATTTTCGCCCAATTGGCATCGATGTCTCCCCGAAGCAACTTAAATTAACTAGATAAATATATTTTGGCTAATTCTGCAGGCGGCTGCATATCGATGGAATCAATTGTAACCTTCTGGTCAGAGGTCCAGCTCCTTAACCGCTCAAGTTATTAAAAAATCTGTGTTTTAATTTGGTAGTCTATTACGGCCTGTAATTTTAATCACCCACAGCTAACCAGTTCTGTTGTGTTGGCTCGATCGCATTAATTGATATTTACTGCCGTTTCTTGGTAAAGGGAAATATGTAAACCCCATCTACAGCTGTTTCCTGATAAAGAAGCATTTGTGATTTTTTTTTTTTTTTTTACAGCTGTCTGGATGGCAAGAAGAGCTCGTAAATCCCATTTGCAGCTATTTGAAGATTAAGTGGGACTTGTAAATCCCATTTATATCAGATTGAAGATAAAGAGAGACATATAAATCCTGGTTACAGCTGTTTGCAGATAAATCCCATCTTTGGTCAACAGCAGATAAAGAGGAAGGTTAATGATGCACTGAAATCCATATTATTCACAGCCACTAAAATGTACAGTTCTAACATAGCTGCCTTGCCAATTTTCAAAAATGACCCTTTATGCCAAGCGACCCCCCAACTCACCTTGTAGTTTAATATAACAACTAGGAACAGGTCGCCCCCTAAGGTGGGTCTCTGCTACCAGCGCCCATGCTTGTGTGTCACTCCGAAAAGCACCCCTTCGCTGTCCTGTGGATGTTTTCTTTTTGTCCTCCGCTCTAGTGATTATTTCAGAGATTACATCTCCCACTCCTCTTTCTTCCTTTTGAAGTCAGTGATTTTTTAGAGCCTGAGAAACGGGCAACATCTAAAAGCCAGCACACCGCCAAGGAGGCCTGCGCCCTCGCTTGGGAAAAACGCATAAAGAAAGCATGACAAATCCAAATGAACAGCATTTTGATATGCTGTTGTCGTCGTTGGGTCGTTCTCAGCCTTTTCGTGTGCCAGCTATAGATTATATGCTTTTTATTTAGAATGTTTCATTTTGCTCTGGGTATCAGAAATGCAAGCTCTCTCGCAGAGATCCTATTGCACTGCACTCGTTGTCACTCAAATCAATTTATTTGTACTTTTACATGTGAAACTACAGTAAACGTTTTGTGAGATTTAGCTGGTTATTAGATAAAACGTAAAATGTAAAAAAATGTCATTAAAAACGTCATGCCAATGACTCTTCGCTATGACTCCTGCCACTATATACAGGAGAAGGGTGAGGAAGTTTAACCAGCCTCCTCCACTCCCGGTCGCCTCCAAGCCACCTCTCTCTTTTACACTCTGCAGGTGTATAACCGAAAAGGAAGCTGGCTCAAATACCAACCCAGCTTTTGAATCCTTGAGCAAGGTACTTAACCTGAAACACTTCAGCAGATACCTACATGTCTGACTGGATTAATGTAGAAATTTTAAGCTCTTTAAGTCGCTTTGGATAAAAGCATTTGTTAAACTAATAAATAATATAATGTAATGTACGAGAGGTTCAGTGCCGATTGGAAGGAGAGGCACTTCCCTCTCGTTGGCACTGCTTGTCGAGAGAACGTTTTAACCCACCTCACCCCAGGCAGTCCTCTGCCAATTGTAAAAAGGATTTAAAAGACAGTACTTTTTTTTACTTGTCAGTGAAAGATATCCAAAAAATCGTTAAGTTTCCCACTTGCCCCCAAGTACTACAGTCCTTCTGTCAAATCCAATGCAATCCTTTCTGTTGGTAATCTGATTCATTGAATTGTCTTTTATTGGAGATTAAGATGGAAAATAGAGTTGCAGAGATGACACAGCCTTGCTTAACATCAGCTTTTGCCCTTGATGGTTGTGTTTCAGTTCCCTTGTTGTTAAGCATTGTTGACTTGTTTCTCAGGAACACAACGTGCAGCCAAATCTAGCGTTTTCCATTCAACAGATCACTGAATCAAAGACTTCGGAGAAGTCGATGAGGGCCATGTAGCGAGGTCAATAAGATATAGACTTTCTTGTAATGCCACACTAAAGCCCAATGGACTGAGGGCAAAACCTTGTATTTTGTCTTTTGGAGGATAAATTACAGAAAAAACTCCTACCAGTGCTGTGTTTAGTATGTTTAGACTATATTTCATGCAAAATAGCTCTTGATTCTTGGATGTCAGTGAATAACTTTGGGATGCAGCCCAGGGACATGCCCAGAAGACCAGACAGTCTGTGTTGCCTACCCACCTCCAAGGACCTTCAAACCAGACCTTCACATTTAGTCCACCTCAACTGCTATGTCTGTAATTACGTAATTTCCATATTGTAATTTCTGACAAATCCAGCCATTGCCTACAATGTTCAATAATTTATTGTTTCGGCAATATACAGCTATCTTTAATTAATTAAATAAACCTACGGTCTAATTTTACAGTCACTAAAAACATTAAACCAACCCCTTATTATTATATTATTGTAGCCTTCGATCAAACTATACATTTACCAAAACATCCTCGTCAGCACAGGCCAAGTCAACGCTTTTGTTTAAACTGCTATTAAAAGCTCAGTAAAAGACTAATATACGACAGCTCTATACTTATACTTCTTTCTAATAAATTTACATTCCAGTCTTTCCTTTTACAAATATGATTGGTGCAATTCCGAATTCTTCTCAAGAAGGTTTTTTTCGTATCCGCACGTTTTTGGCATATTAACGAAGCTGTGTAAAACAAAGCAAAAAACTAGCAAAAAACGTAGCAGGTGATAGCGACAGTTTTATTAATATTATTTAAAAAAATAAAATAAGCTACTCTTTAGATCCAGTACTGGAAACATAATTCAGTCGATGATATTAGATATAGCTATTATTCGGTGAGCTATTTATTTCTCTTTACATTTAATTACATAAATAAAAACATTGAATTTAAAATATAGGAGTACACTTAAAAAAAACTCTCTATAACCGTTGTTAGGGGGAAATGGAACCGATTTTAAAACCGTTAGGCATATGTTCATCTAGAAATTTAAAGCATAAATCATTCCTAACCAAAGTCTCTCACAGACTCCTTAATAAAATAATTCAGATATATTCAGTTTCAAAATGGTTGAACGCTCCTCCTGGAATGAGTTATAGATTTGTATGCATTGCCTGGTTATGGCAATGATAATAACAATCTATTTATATGGGGCGACGTAGCATGCAGTTTTGTGGACAATATGCATTTTGTGAGACAAATTGCTTTGTTTGCAAGTAAAAATTGAAAAACAAATAATTTTTTCGTGGTTCGAAACGTTTTCGTTACGTGGACGAAACTTTTAATCTCGTTAATAATGGATAAAAAAAATTTTTGTGTTATTTTGGACAACACGTTTGTTAATTGGTACACAATCCAAATTCATGCCACGTACTTACCATTCTGTGTCATCAAAAAATTATTTCACTGCATGCAATGACAATTTTGAGTCACGCTTCAACTCAACGCCCTCTCCCACTCCAAAAATGCATTTTGTGCCTCTAAATGTTTATTTAAAACAGGTGATATGAGTTCCACTGGCAGCCAATGAGTACCTTGTTCGGTTTTAGTGATGGGAATTACGGTTCTTTTGAATCAGTTCAGTAAGAAGAATCGGTTCTTTTGGCTCGTTTAGTACTATATATTACGTATATTCGCGGTGTCTTTGGGTTGTATCGTATATTCACGTACGCAATGTTATATTCAACCTAATCCTGGTGCTTTTGTAATATTAACAGACTATAAAACGTTGGTTAGTTTGATTCCCGGTACCTCTCCAAAGTAGCGTAACGCTGCAGCTGCTTCGGGATGCCGAACGCCAGCACTCCCCAACGAATCACTTCTTCCAATTCAATGGTTCCTTGGATTGACTGACTTCGTACTAGTACCTCTAGTCTCGCCCGCTCCCCCTTATCTGAATTACAAAATTATTGAGTGATATATGGGGGTAGCCAATAAAGTTTACTTCAGCTACTTCTACTTAATTTGAGTGGTGCGTGTGAATACTACGCAGATGAATCGCTAAATGCACGCCCTTCCCAGAGTTTCTGACAAAGCCAAGGTATACGCCCCAAATGAGTGACTCACTGAACGAGACTGAGATTCGGTTTCTAAAGATTCGGAGATACTAAGGATTCGTTCGGTCTGTGAATCTGAACGAACCTTTCAATCGGATCAGCCGGGCACGAACCACTCGCGCCTGAGCTGTGTGGATGCGCGTGTTGTCGAAAAGCTATTTTAAACTAAATATGTTCACATGGTTATATTTTAGACAGACAGAGGCGGCCCCCAAGAGCTGAACAAATACACACTGTGAGTCTTTAGGGACATACGTTGAGGAAATGGGAACTAGTTTAGGAAGGGTGGTGGAAATAGTCTGCACATTGAAAGTAAGATCATTTGCATGCTGTATCCATTTTCTTTTTGGGCGGAAGGGAAGGAAGCTTCATAGTTGAATAATAAATATCATCTCTTATGATATATGAGATCAACGGCGCAACTTAAACGATACATTTCTATGTAAATTACAGTCAGCCCACAGATGGTTTATTTAGTTTTCTGGTGCAGTTTTGAGGCCGTTGGAGCAATGCACTGAGATAGGAACCCATCTACACATTTTAAAATGTCTGGCGGTTGAAGTTCAGAATCAGCTGGGGGGGGAAAATACTTCTGAATTAAAAATCACTGGACTGCAGCCAATACTATCAAAGTTACATTTTGAGTTCCATTCCTTCCCAGAAACACAATGGAACATTGGTTACTTTCAGATACAATTTGAATGAAATCTGTTACAAGAGCATTCCCACCAATTGTTTTGCCAGAGAGGGCCCTGAAAAAGAGATTGTGGAAACCCTCCAAAAAAAGCAGAGCTGTCACCTCATGGCAGCCTGTGTGAGACTGGGAAGATTTCATTTGGATGCATAATACTTAATAAAATAGTCAGATGAGTTGGTTTTCTTGTCTAACCATGCATTTCCTTCATAAAATCCACCATGAGGATGGGCTAATGCATTCAGCCACAGACGATGATGTATATACCATTAAGTATTACATGCCAGGAGAAGAACCATTGCCACTGATTTGTTGAGAGAACAGAAAATAACAAGTAGACAAAAAGTCTTCTTGTAGCTTTTCATTCTGTGCTGATGGTGCATATAAATTATCTCTGGGTCAACAAATACATTAATAATATCAATAGTTTGGGCTGCCTCTTTAGACTTTAACATCACAGTGAAGATAAAAAATGTTACACACAGACACAAGTTTTGTCATTGAAGAAGACAAATCATTTTCCTTTTATACTCTAAGATTTCCATATCTATGTCATTACAAGTAACCTGTCATTTATCAAACAGCCATGGCTCGGCGGTCTGATACTGGAACTGCTTGAGATGCCTCGACTAGCATCAATGCTCTGTTACCAAGTAAAAGTTGCAGTAATGAGGAATGTTAACCGTTACAAATAGTTAGAGTTAAAAAGTAGGGTGATATCTGAATTTCAGATACAGGACTTTTGCTAGATTTTCTGTAAATTAATATCTATATATATATATATATATATATAAATGTAGATTAGCAGAGATAGATACTGCACAATTACTTCGTGTTACGCCTGATTTTACTTCATGTTTCGGTTTGAAATATAATAAATTTATTAACCTTTGCCATTCCTTTGTAAATTCTTATAACTGATGCATAGACAGTTTGGATATCTGTTAAATTGCTAGCATAGGCTTTAAATTACATTTTAAACACATATCATATTAGCTTATGCACATCCAAATCTATAGCCGTTGTGCTATTTATGCCATTTTACATAACTTCACTCCAGTTTCATTTCTGCAGTTAAAGCCACTCCCGCAAGCTGATATATGAGTCAAACACCACTTTAGCAGGATACAGATAGATAAATAATTGTCCCATGTAACTAAGGGCACTTATCCCAATCCAAACCATGCAATGCCAAACTGAAATGGATTTGTGATCATATCACTTCATAATAAATAATTGAATTCAAGTCCCAGTCTTGATCAGTCCTTTACTTTATTGTTCATGTGTGTTCAATAAAGGGGTTTGCCTGTATCACTCATAGTTGTAGGCTTCTTGAAAACCTCTTGAAAACTTCATTAATCTATCAGACAGCCCTCTTAAATATTGTAATGATAATCCTGATTATTGATCATCATCATTATTGTCATCAATATCTTCAGCGTTGTGACTTGTCACTTCGAATCCTATTACCACACATGTATATAAAGTAATATTGGTCCCTTCCAATCCAATTTCTTTGAACCACACACTGCAGGCATCTCAGCTCCCACTAGAGTCTCAGCTCCTACAGGAGGAGAAGTACGTACCTGCAGGTAGCTGGGACAGTGACGGGAGACGCTGGTTAATGACAAGCCGTGAAAAGCGTGGCCACCATACTCTCCCAGTCACCGTTGGCAAATTAAATTAGCTAGTGTTTGCAAAATCCAGATCATGGGACTCAGGCTATGCTTGGGTTAGCACCTTTACCAGGCTGAGCCCCCTTCAACAATGCATATCTGTATGCAGATTTTTAATCTCCCCTACCCTATCTCACTGTAATACAACAATGTGTTCGGAGACACAATGGTGAGGCAAAAACTGTATATTATTGCTTCAAGTGCTGAACCAAGAACCATGAGAAAAACACAGTAAGTAAACAAGATCAAGTGAATATGGAGCAGGAGGTGTTCTGCATATATAACATAACAAATAACATAATATTTTTAATGGTTTATTAAGGATATATATAATGTTAATTTAATAATTATATAAAGGTTAAAAGAACCTTTGATACACACATATATGGCGCAATATTCTATCCTCACCTCATGCTGAAAGGTTTTGCCACTAATTGTGTCTCCTGGGAGCTCTAAACAAAACCAAAATTTAAAGCTGTCATTGTGCAGGAAATCAACCATTGTTCTACCGTTGTGACACGAGCTACACAGCTGAAAGCTAAGGTGCCTTGAAGTACAATGTGGATAGCTGAGGTCAGATGGCCAGATTCATTTACGCGTATCCTTGGAGAAAAGAAAAAGGCTCTCAAGGAATGACAATTAAAGATTTATATTCTGCAACCTGTGTAAAACCTCAAGGTTTTCCCCAAGTGTCTGTTCCAAGGTCTCTGTGTCGCATGTTTTACCAATGAAACAGACAGCTCTATTCTGAATGCTTCATCAGCATCCCGTCTCATGTAATGTTGTAGACACGGGTGTTTCTATCAGAAGGTTTGTATAAACGGGATCTGGAAAAATCGACTATGACACCGATTCTCCCTGCCTACAAAAATAGACTTACAGGACAATAGAATTGACACTGTTTAGCTGTGGCATCACAGCAAAGTAGAATGGACAACTCGACAGATACTGTGTCATGTCCGCTGTATGTTACTGTCAATGTAATAACTTTATAGCTCTCGTGAGACTTGTTGAATATGCTTGCCGGTTCTTCTGTGCTGATTACATAATAATGTAGTACATATTTTAGAATTTCTCAAACGGGTGTGATTAAGGATTTGTTCTTTTTGATTGCACCGACCCCAAAAACCCCATGTGGCCCCTTAATCGGGAAATATATTTTCCATGGTTATGTCCTATGGAACAAGCCCCATTCTATAACAGCTCGTCGGAATGATCATAGCGCTAAACCTTCTGTTCTCCCAGATGACCAAATCATTCCACATAATCTGAGCCGATTGATGAACCCTCATTCTGGTGTCTCAATGGTGCCTCTATGTGAGACCACAATTCACGTGGCATTAATGACACCATGCCTCCTCACTTGCTTTAGACTGAAAAACTTTTTGTAATACTCCTTGTTAGAAAAACTATTTCTAAAATAGCAGACACCCTTTTTCAAAGCAATTTTATTACCATACAATTCTTTTACAGTTTGAGGTATTTTCTGAAGCAATTTAGGACAAGGACCCAGTCATGCATGAGGTTGTGCCCTTCCAGTAACTTGAGTCTGAAATTGTCTGGTCACAGCCCCAATTCTTAATCACTACACCACAAGCACTTGAAAGTATTCTTCTCTTAGAACCAAGTTCAAGATAAAGTCTTTAAATTCTTCTGATTCTGTGATATTTGATATTAGATTTTTCGATATTTGCCTTAAAATGATGTTTCTAGTAGTAATAAACCCCTCTTTGAGGCAATTGTCACAGCCATTTGAAGAAGACTTCACAGTATATTATAACTGTCATCAGAATAGCTTTAAGGGGTAGCTGGGCAGTCAATGAGTATCATTAAACAGTTTGCATGTTCGTGTGTGGGTGTGTTTGCGTGTTTGTGCCTGTGCGCACATGTGTATGATTGAATTATGAGGTGAGGTCTAATAAAATTCAGTAAAAATTATTTGATATTATTTGTTAATTAAAGTAGACTAATATTTGTTTAAAGAAGATAGATAAATCACTTCTCAAACTTAGTTATTAGATTAAATTAACAAAATTAGACTAAATAAAAAGGTCACCTTAACTTTTGTTTAATCTAGCCTTTCACATCCCTGGCCTATATGTTTTCGATCAGGCTTCTGCTGAGCTACATAACAACCCATTCATTTGAATCAGGTGTGTTGGGGCTGAGAAACATACAGGACAGGGGGTCCTGAGGACCAGGATTGGGAAAGGCATGTTTAATCCAAATGGCTGACCACCCATCATTTCATAAATTGACAAAGAAAAGAAAAAAATCTTCTGAATTACTTAGCTATGAATACTGGCAGAAGAAAGGAATTCTGAGGAAAAGTGCTTAAAAGTTATGTTACAGGCATCAGCAGATCTTTCCCTCTTGAGGATGTGGGAATGATGCAAAATTCCTGCTAAAAAGCTTACGTCGAATAATCTGAAATAACTGTTTTTAGTTTATTTATCTTTCTCCATACTGGCAGGAAACCCTTCCCCAAACTTTCTCAGTTTCTCAGGCAGCTCCGGAGTACAGTGAATGGAACCTCTTTCTGATTAGTCTATAGTCAACGCTGATTTAGGGTACTGCTCTTCCAGGACTCCATTTCCCAGAAGGCCCTAGAATTTGTCAGGCTCCTGCCCTATTAGCAAGTGATCAGGTGGCTGACTAAAACCAGGAAACAGAGAGCTTCCCGTAGAGAGAAAAAAAGCCTGAGACTATTATGGAAAATATGCCCCAGTTGGTTTTTGTGCGTTTATCTTGTTTTGGCACCATCTTGAGATCAATGTCGATTTTGTTGAGCTCAGATTATTCTTTTGCCTCGTGTTTTTATTTTTATTGTTGATATATTTGTCTCTTTGTACACTGGTTAACTTGAAACTGAGCCTTTTTTTCAATCTGTTGTTTGGGTCAATGAATTGACCCACCACCGTATTCAAGTGCCATTTAAACTGAAAAATGGGATCCAAAGAATGAACCTATCAAATCAGCAGCATTGTATAATGAATAGAAATTAGCTTTTGGTATGTATACAATCTAATAATGCTTGGCCTTGGTGATCGACAGTTTTCTTATTTGCTAGTAATTTTCTCTCAGATGTATACCACTGTGACCCTCGGTCCACTCTTCCCTATTTGTCTGAGGCATTTTAGAAAGGTGCAAATCTCCCCAAAAATGCATAAAAGTTTTTGTTAAATAAGAAGTAATGTACAGTATTGTCAGTGATTTTCACCTGTCCCAGGGGCTGAGAGGACACATCAATTACAATAGCTGTAATATGTCTATTGTTCAGATGTAAATTTTGAGGGCTTATTGGTTACGCATAGCTGGACATATTGCCGGCAAATTAATAACAGGCTCAGGTAAAATAAATGGGTATAATTAACTCACTGTGTACTTGAGCAGACTAATTGATCAACGTCCTAACACCTGGTCATATCAATCGACAAGAGTTACATCTGACAGTTCGACACATGACACAGGAGGAGGTGTAGGGGGGGGTGCTCTTAGATGGCACTGTGCCTTAATATTTCCAGGCACGGAGCCATCTCCAATCGCTACCGAGCACACAACTTCTGTTCTAAACAACAACGACCTTGCCCCCGTGTAAGTTGTCTATCTACAAAACAGGGCTTATCCTCCGTGCCGCACACATTCCTCCCGGCTAAACAAACACAGAGATCCGGGTTTCCACACCTGTCTTTCACGGAGATGACAGGTGATCCAGAACAATGGAAATGAGAGCTATAAAAAATAACGATAATGGGAACTCTTACTGGACACCAGCATCGGCAGGTAAATCGCAGATAAAGCATTGAATTAAAAAAATCCACGACACCTGTTAATATGCACTGGTGTTGTCAGTCTAGAGTGACAAACAGAAGCATTTTTGTTCGTAGGTCCTAGCTTTGTCATGAGGTTGAGTCCACAAATTTCAAACCATTTTCCCGAATGGGTGCCAAACTGCCTTATGGCTGTTAAATAAGAATCCCACATTTGACTCAGTTGCAGCTTTTATTATAATTATTATCCAGACTATTGGACTTGGTTCTCTGACAAATACTTAAGCGCATACCAGTATTGATCATTTTCTATGCAGCAAGAGTGGAGTAAAGGGGCTGCAGTCATCCTTGTTAGTTCTGCAACACCCTGCAACGTAACCCTCAATTATTTCATTTGAAGGCCACACAATCTGACTGTGTAGATATCTGAACCATGATTATTAGGGAGTGAGCCACATCCCCTTAAGCCAAAATGATGAATATGTTTAGGTCTACATTTTACTATTTGGCTAAAATACTACCAGACATAATTCATATTTCAGCTAATGTGCTTTTTAAACATGCTAAGATCGGTAATGATAGCATTTTAAATGTTGCAGCCTTTTGGTTGATGTTCTTTTTCGGTGCCACACTGTAACTTTAATCTTCAGAACATTGAAAATGTCTGAATGATTAATAGGCAGGTTACCGGTACAGTCCTAAGACGAAAGTGAAGTGAGTCCGTGCATTTGCCACCTTGCTTTAGAGCATCAGAACACTGAACTTCAGAACTCCGGGCCCAATAATCTAGTCCTCTTTAATACGTTAAGTCCACATATTTCCTGCCATTTCCTGTATAGCTTATATATTTTAATTTATGGCACTATAGGGATTCTGTGGAATTACTGCAAAAGTACTTTTTCAGTGCCATACATTCACAAATACTGTAGATAACAGTATACAGATAAACAGATAACAGTAATGATTCCTAGAAATAGAAGGGAAAAAAAGGTTGGTTTTTATAACATCATAGCACTTCTTGCTCTCAGCAAATGGTAAACATGAATTAGCACAACAGTAGAAATTCCCAGGGGGCTCATTTCTGCAGAATTAAGAAGACTGAAGGAGGCATCTGCACCAGCCAGAGTCAGAACCACCTCCTGTGCTTAGAGTAAAGTTCGCCATGTAGTGACAGCAAGCTCTTGCATGGCAGCAAGGATCTAAACCAGAGTTTCTCCACCCTGCTCCTGGTAGCATACCGTCCCCGATAGCAAAAAAACATCCCTAAGCCTTTATCAATTTTTTAACTCAAGTTATGCGAGTACAAATATAAAACATGCATAATATAATACCAAATATTTGTAGTTTTTACATTTAGGTGTTGTTGGATCAGCCTTAAAAAGGTCTAATGCATATTGGGCATTGGTCAGTTTCAAACATCCTGGCTGTGTTCAGGCTTGGTGGTTTGGGGCCTGAATTTCACATTCATTCAAAGCCTGGGGTGTGCATCTTGGGGAATGTTTGGAAGGCACAGATTTCTAAGCAGGAAGAGGCTCTGTATATTTATAGCCGAGAGAGAAATAATTCAGTGTGATCAGAGAGCAGATCACTCTGCTCGTCCTCCGTAAAGCTGATATGGCAGGATAAAAAGGGGAGCCTCTTTTTATTCTGCTCTCTGAAGCTGCCTAATGGAGACAGTGAGGCAAGGTTATCTCTGTGAAGTCACTGTGTTTGTCGCCAAGTGAGCTGTCTTTGTTCTCGGGTGGCGGCTCCAAAGGGAAAGACCTTGTAGCTGTTGCACAATCAGCTGCTTCATAAAAGTGCACTGTCCTCACTTGGGTCTGAAAATGAATGTCATAGAAGCCTTTCTGTGTCAAGGGCATCTGACCAAGGATAGTAAAACAATATCTACTGTGGCCTTAAGAATCCTCATAGCTGAAAATAGACTTTCAATGGCTTTTCCCTAAACTTCAGCCAGACTCGCCTTCAGGTAACGTCAAACCTAGGTAAACCATGATGCACCCATAATGCACTCTGAACATTCAGGATTTATAGATGCCTACAACACATCACATAACTTCCTTCTTGTTTAAGCCTGTGCATGTAAAAGGCCCAAACATAAAAGAGATCTTGAAACAAAATCTGTTTACAACCCATCTGTCTGTGGGTTTTTCACACATTGTTTTAAAGGTGTCTAAATTCACAGTTAAAGGCCCAATGACATTTCTGCAAGATGTTAACGCATCACATCCTCTGTGTTCTGCGACATGATTCACAGACTGCTATAATGATTCACAGAAAGCTAACATACACAAACTCACACGTACACATGCAGGCAGGCCTCCCTAATAAGACTCCCACAAGATATTTTCCAGTTTAGAATTTAAAAACGTTATCTTAGTTATTCTTTTTCTTTAAAAAAAAAAAAGAATTGCAGGTAATAAAACGGATACGGTTTTCTATCGCATAGTCCAATACAAATAGTCGAAAATTGTGCAGACTCTTGTGTCTCCAATAATTGATTTTTATCTGACAAACTGAAGGGGTGTTGCACAAAAGGAACCTTTTGAACTCTTAACATTTGCTTAGTTTGGATGGAGTTTTACAGCAAGGAATTAACTGTAATATTAGTACCAATAAAAGCGTTTCTAAGCGCCCTATTTAGCCCTTTCCATGGATGATACATTTTTATTCAGATAAAAATGAGAATGGTAGTATTAATGTCACAGTACGGGATCAATAAATATTCTATGCTCATTAACAAGAAGTAATAACAAAATGGCCAAACATCCCTTCTGACAGGTGGTGTGCTTAATGGCCCCCTGCAAACAACCACAACAAACGCAGACACATGCAAACACACGCAGACACATGCAAACACATGCAGACACATGCAAACACACAGCCAGTCAGGCCTACCCCACAGCCCAGCTGACTTTTACCGTTTTCAATTATGTTGGACCAGTGCGCACTCCAGGGCTGTCTGGACTGTGCTGTCCAGGCTCTGTAAGTTTTGTGCCAGCCACAGAACACCACATGGGTGGGCTGTCTTCACGCGCAGTCTTACTGTAATGAACATCAGTCCTTTGCTGTGACAGTGCCGATTGTTGTAGCTTGTTGACAAGGCAAACTCAACAATGGGACACATGGATTAATAGAGTCCCCGTCCAGTCGAAGTGTTTCTAAATCATGAATTGATTTTTTAAAATGCAGATTGAAGTTATACTAAAAACACCTAACATTACTTCACCAATACTGTGGCTCTGTGTGAATTCATCCCAATTTGTTGTGTCTAAGCAATTGGCCAATGAAAATCTCTGTTCTGCTCACAGGGTACCTTTGAAAAACTCTGAGTGACATTCCGCATCTCACACTGGGCTATTGAGCGTTTGTTCATGCTGAACCTGGGATGTTCCCACAGAGATTATCGATATGTTGTGTTCTGCGTGTATCCTTAATCGGGAAAACCTAAGTGTATATTTTTTATGAGCTCGTGTGGAAATGTGTATACCTGTAAATCCGCATTCCAGGCAAACCACCCATTGGAGACACCTCCACCTACTTCTCACTCTGCTCCATCTACAAGCGCAGTTGGAGTGGTGTTTGTATTTGTTTGTAAATATAGGCCCACGACCTTGCTATAGATTTTATAAAAACTGTTTGAGTGCATTAATTTTGATGGATTCATCCACTTAATTTCTAATTGTGAGTTAAAAATGTTAATAAAAATTGTAAATATTTAATTACTAAAAACTTTAAATATTCACCAGCTAAAACAATCTCAGTTAATTTCAGTCACTGAGGACTAAAATATAATAATGAATGTTTGATATGTTAGCCTCACTAGCCTGTAAGGGGCAACAGGGAATGTTTCTTAATGAGGTAAAGACTGGAACAGAATTCATTATCCCAAAACTCGGGGACCACTGTGGCCAGGCATAAGAAAAGCTTTTAAAGGAATTCTCAAGGTAGTCTAAAACGCTTAGGCTGGAAGGCAACAATTAATTTAAAACCTGAGATCCATTATTTAGAAAATTTAGATCTGGTCACAGCAGCTTACAAAAAACTTGTTTTCAAGTAAAACATTGTTTTACCTAACAACTCAAATAATAACGGTTTCACTTAGTCGTATTATATGTACAGTAAGTTACTCATTGTGTTTTCTCTAAGAGTATCCTACAGGCACTCCGACATGTAACCAGTAATGGAAACTGAAGGGCAGTTCAGTCTTGACCTCAACTTGCGATATAGCATCGGTGGAGTTATAGCCGACACGAAACCTATACGTGTACACGTAAATAAACGTGTTATAACGTTTTTAAAAAGATCGTTTCTGTTACTGATAGCTATTTTGGTTATGCAAGAAATTTAGTCTTAAATTATTCAATTACCATACAGTGTGATCGTTAAAATCGAGTTTAGAATGTATGTTTTCATGTTCTCCGATATTGATTATGTTGTAATAGTCTTGGTTTGTATGTTATCTCCTTAATAGCACTTATCTTTGTATCTTCTTGCTGAATTTTCAATGGGACATAGTAGCTCGCTATCTAATATCCACATTGACCCTTAAGCACTTCTGTACATCGCGCTGGATGAGAAAGACTGCAAAAGGACTAAAATGTAAATACTTTTTCAATATAAAAAACTCTCGCTTGTGCTTTTGTGTTATATATATATATATATGTATATATATATATATATATATGCATGCTACTAAAAGGCTACTAACATATGGTTCATACATTTAAAAACATGTTTATTTACTTCTTAAGAATCAGGCTAATTCACCACCAGAACAATATTGTTAGACCCATGCTAAGTAATGATAATAACAACCATGACAATCTCTACTTCTCGTATGTCCAATAAAAGCCTGCTACCGTGTTATGTTTATAAATGTATATTGTGGTATTTAAGCGTACTGGACCATGTGAATTCACGGGTTGTTTTTTGTTTGTTTGTTTGTTTTTTAATTACTCGACCATTAAAAGTTTTTTTTCTTCCAATGTTCAATCTCCCTACGAACAGACATGAGCACGAATAAATGTTTCGTTGTCGAAACTACCTGCATCTAAACTGTAACATTGGATTTTCCCCCTCAACTTCCAGAAGTAAAAACAATAACAACGATATTTAAAAGACAGTTCCTTCCTTTCAGTCAATTATATCTGCTCAGAAAAATTATAAACGCCCACCTGTTTATAACAGTTTGGCATATAAGATCTTATAGTGAACTTCCAACAATTCTTACTGTCAAATCAGCCGCGTCTTATTCTTATGTAAAAGACATTTGATAGGTAAACATCGGCTCTTCTTATATGGATAGTGTTCTCGGTGTTTCTGAACACGCGAACTGTCTTTATGTTTGCAAAGATGTGTTTATAATGTGGATACTTGTTAGCATATAACAAATTATAATAGTATTAAATACAAACAAGTAAAATACTGACCTTTATGGAGGCAACAATAAGCATAGAGCTGAAACTGATTCGGTGTTCCTTCTAGTAATCGTTGCGCCGAGCTCCTTTCTCTCGAGTTTATCGGTAAGGGAAGTACAGTATTGTTCAGCACCACAAGAGGAAGACTCGCCGTTTTCGAAAAGTAGCTGGGATTTGATTATATAAATAGCTCCCGTACATCTTACATCTACTGACAGTCCGCTGTAAGTATGATTTTTTTGTCCCTGAACGTCAGTGAATTAAAGGGTTAGCCTGAAAAAAGAGGGGAAAGTTTTTACGATCTCTGGATGATAACACTCTCGTCTTGCGTCTCTGGTTTGCTCTTACATCCTAGGAAGTCTCCAAGGAAAGTGATGCTGCTGATTACTATCACTAAGCACCCCCAGCTTGCGACGTAGGGTTTGGAGATACCTTGGAAATAGATGAACTATCTGTTATCAAAGCTTCAAATTTTGTAGACGTTTTCGGACAAATCGCGACTGTTTAAAAATTATTATTCCAATCGGGATAGAAAACGCTAAAAGTAGGCTACTGGACGAGTGAGCTCCTGTTGAAATGATTTCGCTTTTAAGCAGTAGTCTGCACATGTTCTGAACCCGACTCATAGCCTACTGGGTGTCAGGGAAATCAGCTAAGCATTTATAATTGGAGAGCGACACGCGGCCATATGCTTAATAACTAACTGTCTGCTCGGGTTCATTATTACAGATCTTCGAATGAGGTTAACTATAGTAGTTTCAATCCATTGTATTCTTCTCATTTTTGTTGTTTGTAACATGTTTTTTTAAACAGTCTTTATCCTGACAGAGACATGGACAGATTTTCGCTTAAGAGGAATAACTAAAATCGAGAACTGAGAAGGTTAATACGCTCTTTTCTATGTATCTTTGCTCTAATATTTTAGCAAATTCCTATCAACTGTACAGGCAACTTGCATACAAACCTCCATATCCTATGAACAGCTACAGCCTGGGATAGTTCTTAATCCCTATTTATTTTTCTATTTAGAAGTAAAATTTAGATTCTATTAATTTCAATAAAATGAAACAATTTTGTCATTACATTATTTTAAAAGTAAAAATGTACTAGGTTTACCAGGTAAATGCATCACTCGTCATGGATCCAAGCAAGAACATAAAAATAAGTCCAGCTTTCAGGACTGAAGGTTTATTGACGCACACTACACACTGTGAGTAATGTGGTTTTTATTAAATAATTGCATCCTCACTATAAATAATAATTTCCCTATAAATAGCCTAAGTATCAATGAATTTGGATGCAGTCAATCCTCTTGTCACAATGTGTGTGTGTGTTTGCGTTGTCAGATTTGAGGTTATCTGTATATTCCAAGCATGCATCCTCTTAACCTGATTACCACCATCCTCAGGTGTTGCCAGGCGCCTGGGCACTGAATCACTAGGGCCCAGGCAGTCTCCAGTGTTTCTCTATGGGCATCTGTTTCAGAGTCTGTGAGAAAACAATCCCCTTCCCTCCCCCATGCTTCCACCCAAGCACATTTTTGCGGCTGCCAAGTTCTGGTGTTTCTCATGGGTTTTTAGCCTGGAAAAAGGTGAAACACATTAAATTGTTGCCGAGCGCTTCAAATGCAATAAAATGCTCATTTTTGCATGTCATCTGCAAAGGATATATCACGTAGTGATATAAATTATGAAGCCTTTAAACATAATAAATAAATAATGGGATTTTCAGTTGTGGGTAGGCTCTTAACACGCCGACCGATACGTTTTCATTTGTTGCTATTGTCAGTGTTTAACATGCATTTCTTGGCAAGGACTTCAGAAAGGTTGAAACTCAAAGGTTGTTTTTTACACAAAGGAAAGACTAGCTCCAGATCACTGCTGCATCCCTTACTGAATAAGAATCTCACACAACCCTAGTCATAAAACACACTATAGTACCACTAACATAATTCAGCAATCAGACTGGAACAATGTAATGAACATACCTGGTATTGCATATATGCAATATTGTCATTGGCCACTTTCTGATCCAAAAAGAGCACAAATCTGTTTTACCTTAAAGGCCAGAAAATGTTTAGAAAATCGAATTTAAGAGCTTTTCTCTATTAAATAAAAGATAAATTAAAGATACCACCCGAAGCCAAGGTTTTGATGCCTTTCCAGTTTGCATTCTACACCATACAGATAGTCTTTAATTTGGTATTTGAAGATTTAAAAACAACAAGTGATGCTCAAGACAATCTGGTGAACAATATCAAATACAGGTTACATGTAAACATGTTTTTTGAAAAACAAAAATAAATGAATATTTACATAACACACATTGACTCGGGCTACATTGGGGGACACATTGACAGTTCATATGTTTTAAAATGAATTTCGGTGCTCTGTGGCGTTCTGCATTTCTTCATTTTTTTCTCTGTTGCATTTAAGTTTATTCACCCTTACTTGAACACACTGCCACCTACTGGTTTGGGGGAAAAGGCAGTCAGTGCGCAAGAATATGACTTCATTTGAATTCACAATTCCACTCACACACACTAAAAACTTTTTTAAAATTTAAAAAAAAAACATTATTTCAGTATTCTTGCCATTATCTTCTTTTTAATATTTTAATGTGAGGTATCTCTGAAGTTACTTATAAGGTGACTCAAAGGCAGATTGCCAGCATATTACATTCACAAAATTAAAAATGTGGTCTCTTCAAATAACTGAAAATTAATGTGCTATACCATAATAAACTAGAGGAAATCTGAATTTTTTCTCTATTAGTATACAAGCGGCATACCATTAAGGCTAAGCTATATTGGGTCAATCGAATGAACTGCAGTTCAGTTAAGTGTTCGAATGAATATTAGAATGGGAAAAATTAGTGACCTGAGCAAATTAAAGCATGGTATGATCAGGGCTAGCAAACAAGGAAAATAACTGAGCAGCACAGAAGTGGTTTGCAGAACGACATCTCAGACACACTTGTTTTTCTGGTACACATAAGGTCCCCTGATACCATCTGAGCGTCATTTGAATGCCTCAGTATCTCTGAACATCATTGACACCTGGTAGAATCCACACCTCAAATAATTCAGGCTAAATTCATAACAAGGGACCACTGGGTGTATATACTTGCCCCACAACTTATTGCACAGACAGCAAATATAAATGGCATGCACAATATTGCTGTTACTGTTACCTAACTAGAGATATGTCTACATCACTCTGAAATGTTTGGCTTCCTCCTGACGTCACTATCTTCATTTACCGTTGATTTGTGTTTTATGTTTTTTTCACCCACAAACTTGGCGCAAAGCCATTGAATTCTGAGGGCTAAGGATAACAAGTTTTATTTCCAAGGTTAATTGGTAGTTGGAGGGTTTTTTTGCCAATTATGCTATGCTATTTTTTATTTTAAGATTTCTCACAATGCGTTGAATTTGCATTTGATCATTCTTAAAGAGCGTTTCACCAGACAACCTCGTGCAAATCTGTCAAAATAACTATCATAGTTAAAGTAAAATCTGCCGTCCCGCTGAAAATGGACAGATTATAAATCCCAAACAATTTCGGATCGATTTAGTTTTGGACTAATCATGCTTTTGTACTGTCAAATGTGCAATGGCAATGTATATGGTGAAAGCCAGTCATTGAATTAAAACAACTGAGAAAAGAAGACCTAGCCATGTTTACAAAAACAGAGTTATATTAAAAAGCAGAGAAATAATACCATATAACTAAATTACTGATGGGGGGTATGCAGAACTACTAGCAAACTAACACCACCCACAAACTGAACTAAAATTGATTAATGGCAGGAATTCATAGCAAAAATAATGGCCTCGAGTGCTACAAAGAGAGGCCACCAATGTCTGAATAATATTAAACTTGTATCACTAACTTAAAGCAGCAAATATAGGGATACTTAATATTCTGGCGCTCCTGGAGATATACCCCTTGATCTTTATTATATGTTTTGCCTTGCCATTATATTACACATTTTTACTTATGCTGCCTAGATGATGGGATTAAATATTTTCAAGGGTCTTGATATACCATGCATTGCTCAAAGTGAGAAACAGCTACAAAACGTTTACAATGATTTTCAAAATAGCCTTTGATAGCACTATAATCATTGTGTCATAATGCTTATAATGAAATGGCTTCTAAGGCAATGAAAATATCTATTTCTGAAAATATTTCACGTGCCCATCAATAGTCTAATGCTACACCGCAACCCAGAAGCAATTTAACTACCCTAAACTTCTGAAATGGCCATGTGCACTTTAATTTAAAAAAGATTTAAAAAGATGACAGTATGACATATTGGATCCTATCCTGGTTGATGTCCCGAATGTTTGATTGTTAACATAAACCTTTCCAGACCCAGCCTGGCTGACGGACAAAATTCAGTTCACATTTCCATCTTTAGCAAATAAATCAGATTATTGTCAATACATTTCAGGGCCTGGTCCTTGAAGAACCCTTCAGGTCACTTCAGGTGATAGCCTTGATCCCCAGTATTGCTGGGGATCATGTTCACTTCCTAACAGCTATTGGAGCTAAAAGCACAGGACCAAATGGACCACAAGCATTTAGGTGGTCATCAATAGTCTCCTCCTTGGCTTGCTCCTAATTGAAGGGCCATGATGTCGTCCAAGATCAATACTGAGAGCATTGTGAGGCCCTGTGCAAGAGCTGTGGCTATAGTTTAAAAATCCAGAAAAATGTTTGAAAAAAATAAGATTTATAGTTATATCCTCTATAAAAATCTAAAACCATGCGGGTTGGATTGAATGTGGCTCTATTATTCCAGTCCTGCCAACATGGACACCAGGGGTCTTAAGTCTGAATCGTAAGGTTCACAAACACTCTCCCTTGGAGTCCAATTTGTGTATTTGACAGGTTTCTGATTTTGAAGAATACCTTCATCTGCTTTCAGTAGCAGTCTTCGACATCAAATTTTGACAGACTTCATTTAAATACTTACTTATTAAGACAATATCAGCACAATGAATCTCAAAAATCTAAGACTGAAACCAAATCAAAACTTTGAAAACCCACTAATTGCATTTAATCACGTGGCACTTAATAGCGTTTTCATTATTTCTAAGTATCTTGTTTTTTATTCTCATGAAAAGAAAACGCTATTTAATACACTCATGTACTATGCAATTACTGGATTTGGTCCAGGCCGAAATTTTCTTTTTTCAATAAGGACTGTTTTATTCAGCACGGGGGGAAAAATACTAGGATGCGTGTTCGTATTTATTTGAATCACTTTTCAGTTATATTCACCTGCCATTCTTTTATACCCCACTGTGAAGGAATTACACACAGTGCTTTCGGTTATGGTCAGTGCACTCACAGTTTCATCTCAACCGATGCAACAGGGTTTTTGAATTGGGAAAAAACTGACTGAGATATTTGAGAGGGCAAAGATTCATCAAATTCGTTAAACTAGCTGGAGGCAATCTTTCAAGCGTGTATTCTTAAACTTAAGATCCGCTTTTCTTTACTCAGAAAAAGACCCAGGTAAAGAAGTGAAAAATAGCTATATGAAAGATTGGGTTAAATCATGCACCTTGAAATATTATCAGATCACTCTTAAAGACTGGGGAGGGGTGTGGCATGCAGCACCCTCTACCCCAGGGGAACTCCATGAAGGGTTTAGACACCTCATAAAAGGACCTCAATGTGCACCTGAATGTGGTTCCATGATGGGAACCACACTCAGGGGCCAACAGAACTGGAAGGAATGAAGGTTAGACTGGGAAAGTCTGGTTTCGGTGTGTCTGGTGAGCCTTTGGAGTGGGAATTATTATTTACTATGTTTAAAAAGCTGTCATTGTAGTTTAGGGTCATTTTCTTTGTGTGCCTTTGTAGTTGTGATGCCTAATAAAAAACGTCACTACAAACCCAATCTCCGTGTCTCTACTCACCACCGACCCAGGCATGGTAAAAAGGGCCATTGTTGTAATCAAAAATGCCACGATCTTTCAATATTAGAAATGGCATAAAAACAATTTAGAAGTAAATTAATCAAATTGATTTTAATATTCAAAATGTTGAACTCGTACCCCCAAGATTTAATTTCTTTTTCATCAACAAGAAACTCCCACAACAGTGACATTTATGCAAATAAAAATAAAATAAAATAAAAAAACAGATATATGCAAGGCCAGATTTAAACCAATGACATTAAACTGAGGCAAGCGGCTGTTGGTCGGTAACACACTGAGCTAACCGACTCAACCGGTAGTAATAATCCCCATGGCCCGGCTTATTTCGTCATCAATAGCCCACCAAAGACTGTGAAGGATTGTATCTGAGCGCCAGTATCTCTTGATGTAATTTCTCCTGTCCTCTCCAATCACTGAATCACATTCAAGGTTCCTGCTGACTCAGCAATGACATAACTCTGCCTGGACTGATTGCACTGCCGGATCAGGTGCCTGTCGATTGAGCATGATGAATGGGAATGACCAACAATTTAATGAATTATGGTGTCAGGAGCAAGTCAACAGTTTCACTTTGAGCAGTCTGACGTTCGTATATTTTGACAAGGCCATTCGGGTTTTTTGGTGCAACCCTGGGATGAATCCTTGCGCTTGAAGAAGTCAGACGGTCAGCCTGCACGGAATAACTGGCTGATGTTGAAAATACACCCAAGGGACAGGAAGGGGTAACCTCATTTGCCTCTCCGTGGCTGCTTGCACCCAGGCTGGATGGGAAGGCTTCAAATCCTTGTTCAGAGCTTATACTGAACAGCATATTTGAATACTTGCATTTGTTATGCTTTTTCTTTAGACTTCTAAATGAAGAAACTCTGCTTATATGGATGGACTGATTTATGAATGCCTGCAGGCAGCACATTTCCATAATGCCCTAAATGCAGTGCTGCTAGCCAGACATTTCAAGGAAAAGGCTTGCAGATGCACGGCAGGTGCAAGGTGATTTTTCTAACCAGAGGGATTGATGCCTTTGTGACAAAGCATAAGCTTTGTGGGATATTATTCTAGCCAAATAGCGGGGAGTGGGCCAGGAGTTTCTGCACAAATATTGTGATCTCGGTCTCTTGCTTTACACAACTTATGAAAGCAGTCCCTCGGAGTTCTCTGACGAAGCAGGGCGCTGCCGAATTTCTTTTAATTAGAAGATGTCCAAAGGAAGAACACAGAGCCAGAGCTTCCATTGATGATCAGCCACCCAGCCTTGAACAATGAGCCTGGGGGGGGGGGGATGGAACAGTGCGGCGCAGGCCCACTCACTGCTACGGTGTGGGCAGCCTGGGAAGAACGCGTCAGGGCAATGCCGAAGGTGGGCTGTAATGTGGAGGCTGTGCCGGTGGAGCCTGAGATAGGAGAGTGCTCTTTCAGCCCAGCGGCAATGTCACAACCGCGAGATGGTATTACATTTAATTGCTTCATTTGGAACACAGGAGGCAAAGGGTTGGATTTTTTTCCTGAGGCGAATTAAAACTGTTCTGACAGAAGAAGGTTAGGCTATATTAAGCGTACATCTGACAACACGTGGATACATCGATGTAAAATGATCAATTCAGTGATGTCAATTTCTGTGTTATGTTTATGATGTGTTTAATCAACTGTTAGTTTTGTGCAGAGACAATGCTGACGTCTGTTTGAATACTAAATATCAAATCTAGTTCAAATCTCTGGCCTGTCTTTATTACTCTAATGTAAAGCACAGTACCTTTATATTTTAACGATATGACTTTAAGGATGAGAATAATATGTTAAGAAAGACAAATTTGCAGCTTGTTACCTGCAAAAAACATTGCAAAACATAGCTACTGATACTCATTATTCCCTTGTATGGGACATTATCTGTCCTCCAAGCACAGCACTTTCAATGCTTACAGAAGGGCTCTCTCATGAACTATATAATAGTTCTTTGTGAATGTCATGCTTGATAAGATAAGTAAAGCACACGTGCCAAGATATTTAAATGAAAGAAGCAAAGTTGTTGTTCTGGCCTTTGTGTTATAACACTTTGTTCAGTGATGGCCCACCTGGCTGAGATGACTCTATTTTTGCAGTGTTGGTGATGAGTTGTGACTTCAGTGTCCTGAAGCCATATATTCAGCTTCAGTTTCTGCAGGGGCCTGCCAGCCGCGGCACGGCCGAGCCTCTATATTTCAGGAGACAGGGCGAACATTAGATATTGATTTCAAGATATATCTTTTCCAGAAATACCCTTTAAGCCATCTAAAGATATTTTCAAGCAGCTCTGCTCTGTTCCCTGGCCATATACAAAGTTATGATCTAGTTCAGAAAACTTGCGGTAGGTAATCTTCAGAAATACAATGAAATAATTGATTTTATGTATGTTTATAAATGAAAATACAACATTCTGCTGATTTTGAATAAAGTTGAATTTCAGTCCTAAACCCCAGTGGCTGGGTATGTTTTTCTACACTGCGGAGTGCACAAAACTGGATAAAAGGGACTGATTAAGTTGCCATGGCTTTTCAGTTCACTGCCTCCACAATTTCTAATGATGATTATTGTTAATGCTGCCTATACACATCTTCCAAGGCAGGGAATTTCAATGAATTTATTAGATTGTACAAACGAGATAGCCTAAAAGCAATAAAAAATAACAAGTTTTACATAACAGAACAATTTTTAAAACAAGTGGAGGTAAAATAAGTACATGCACAGTGTGAAAAACACATAAAAAGCGATTGGGATTTTTATATTGTCACATTTTGAAAATCATGGTTTGAATGAATAAATCATTCTTATTGGGTGGACATTCAATGACCACTGGCATAGCATACACACACTGAGGGCCACAATATTTGCACGCTAAAATGTGAGATTTTGATTTAAGGTTGTCATCATCATCTTAATTTACTGTTTAGTAAATCAGACTTCTGCTTCCACAACGCAGTTAACCTGAGAGATCGGATACGTTGTTACACCCCCTCACTACGAATCCCAGCATCTCTACAGTGTTTCTTTTCCAGTTGCCGAAATGTATGTTATAACTGTAAAGAAAAGAAAAAAACTTCCCTTCTGCAACTTTTTAAAACTCACCAGAAGCTACAGACATTGCACCGGGCCACAAGTAGCTTGAAGGTTGTTTCTGTTAGTGCTAGGATGAGTGAGAATTCAGTCTACAAGCAGCAAATTTGCTGATGAGTAAAGTCGCTTTTGCACGTGTTTAAATACAGCCGACCTCTGAAGTCGAAAGTGTTAGGCATGGGAATGAATTCTAGCTCTATAAACACTGCAAATTATGACCTGGGTTTGAGTTTCACAGTACAGGGCAAATCAGTGTGAGCTGGTGTAGAAAGCCTTTGGGGCTGCTGAAGGAACACACCAAACCAAAACTGGTACAGAACAGCGAAAAGCCAACAGGAAGTAGCTCAGCCGCCATCAGAAGTAGTATGTGTCATAGGCTAGGACACATGTCCCGGGACAGCAGAAGGAGGTTTATTGAAAATAATAAAAGCCACTGTAAACTTGCGCACTGAGTTATGCTGTAGAAATGAGCTGGTTTTCTGTAGCTTTAGTTATCAACATGCCAACCATATCCAATCATATGGGTCAAGCAGCCTTCTATGACCTTTTTGTATTGGCGGCCGATATTGCCAAGAGCCAAAAATCTGTCATGTAATGATGCAATTAAAAACACAGACGTGAAGGTAATAAATTCAATGTCACACATTTGTCATAGGAAAAATGAACATTATAAAAGATTCCGACAGATTTTAAAGGTTGTCCATAACTGCCTGTGCACTGGATCGATCTCTGGGGTTTACTGTCAGGAGAAACCTGAGGGAAAACTTTAATACCGCAGCCTTACTGGGACATTTCGTCATGTTGTCTCTTGTGTTAAATTGCTATTCCACTCTCTGATCAGGCGGGAACAAATCATCATGGGGAGGGATATCATACTGGAACAATAATCCTGTAATGCTGGAATCAAATCGGGTTCAGTGTTAACGTTGGTTACCCAAATGGTTTGGCTGTAGAACCTTGGTTTTGTTCATTTTTCAGAGAATTATAATACATCCAGTGGCCCTCTCCATTTAATGTAAGTTCAGTGGCCCTCTCCATTCAATGTTCATGCAATGGCCCTCTCCATTTAATATAAGTTCAGTGGCCCTCTCCATTCAATGTTCATGCAATGGCCCTCTCCATTTAATGTTCATGCAATGGCCCTCTCCATTTAATGTT